>SJYT01014411.1:20580-44020 GCA_006410635.1 Cephalophus harveyi
CTTTACTAGTGTGTGAGATGAGTGCAATTGTGTGGTAGTTCGAGCATTCTTTGGCATTGCCTTTCTTAGGGACTGGAATGAAAACTGACCTTTTCCAGTCCTGTGGCCACTGCTGAGTTTTCCAAATTTGCTGGCATACTGAGTGCAGCACTTTCACAGCATTATCTTTCAGGATTTGAAATAGCTCAACTGGAATTCCAACACCTCCACTAGCTTTGTTCGTAGTGATCCTTCCTAAGGCCCACTTGACTTCACACTCCAGGATGTCTGGCTCTAGGTGAGTGATCACACCATCTTGATTATCTGGGTCATGAAGATCTTTTTTGTATAGTTCTTCCATGTATTGTTGCCACCTCTTCTTAATATCTTCTGCTTCTGTTAGGTCCATACCATTTCTGTCCTTTATTGAGCCCATCTTTGCATGAAATATTCCCTTGGTATCTCTAATTTTCTTGAAGAGATCTCTAGTCTTTCCCATTCTATTGTTTTCCTCTATTTCTTTGCATTGATTGCTGAGGAAGGCTTTCTTATCTCGCCTTGCTATTCTTTGGAACTCTGCATTCAAATGGGTATATCTTTCCTTTTCTCCTTTGCTTTTTGCTTCCCATCTTTTAACAGCTATTTATAAGGCCTCCTCAGACAGCCACTTTGCTTTTTTGCATTTCTTTTTCTTGGGGATGGTATTGATTCCTGTCTCCTGTGCAATGTCATGAACCTCCATCCATAGTTCATCAGGCACCCTGTCTATCAGATCTAGTCCCTTCAATCTATTTTTCACTTCCACTGTATAGTCATAAGGGATTTGATTTAGGTCATACCTGAATGGTCAAGTGGTTTTCTCCACTGTCTTCAATTTCAGTCTCAATTTGGCAATAAGGAGTTCATGATCCAAGCCACAGTCAGCTCCTGGTCTTGTTTTTGCTGACTGTATAGAGCTTCTCCATCTTTGGCTGCAAAGAACATAATCAATCTGATTTCGGTGTTGACCATCTGGTGATGTCCATGTGTGGAATATTACTCAGCCATAAAAAGGAATGCCTTTGGGTCAATTCTAATGAGGTGGATGAACCTAGAACCTGTTATACAGAGCAAAGTGAGTCAGAAAGAGAAAGAAAAATATCATATTCTAAAGCATATATATGGAATCTAGAGAAATGGTACTGAAGTGTTTACTTACAGGGCAGCAGTGGAGAAACAGACATAGAGAATAGACTTGTGGACTTGGGTAGAAGGGAGGAGAGAGTGAGATGTATGGCAAGAGTAACATGGAAACTTAGATTACCATATGTAAAATAGATAGCCAATGGGAATTTGCTGTATGGCTAAGAAACTCAAACCAAGGCTCTGTATGAACCTAGAGGGGTGGGATGGGGAGGAAATACCTATGGCTGATTCAGGTTGAGGTTTGACAGAAAACAACAAAACTCTGTAAAGCAATTATCCTTCAATTTAAAAAAAATGAAAAAATAATGTTAAATTCGTATTTATTTACAGTTATGATGACTAATGCACTGATAATGAAGAAGCAGCAATATCATTGCATTATGGTAGCCTCATGTAATCGATATGATTGTTTCATGGTAGTTTAGCCTATACACTAATGAATGAACTTTTAGAAACTTTTTGTGGCATACAGTATTACAGTCATATTCTTAATACAGTTTTGGAACATTTTTACTTAAAAAAAAAAAAAAACACCTCTGATAACAGGCTCTTATGCAGTTTCTCCATTTACAAGAGAGTGAGACTCATACTGTGCAATAATGTAATTCTTTAAGAGACAAGTTGTGAAACAGTAAGAAAACTAACACACTAATAATTTTATATTGAATATTGCTCATCTTATGGCTATTTAAGCACAGGCTATCCAGTGCACTACATCTTGCCCACAATATTCTATATCATGCATACTTAGGAGATGAGATTGACACAAAAACGTCTCCATATGTTTCTTGTCATACAGTTGTTAGATTTTCACATGAAGACACTCAGAACGCATACACATCAGATGTGTTTTATAAGCATAAGGCATAATGATTCTTTGCTAAAATGGATGTAGATCATCATGAAGGTTTTCATGCTCATCTTCATGTTGAGTAGGTTGGAGAGGAGGAGGAAAAGAAGGAGTTGGTCTCTGTCTCCAGGGCAGCAGAGGTGAAGGAAGTGGAAGGGAAGGCAGGAGAGGCGGGCACACATGGTGTAACTTTATGGAAACACATCATGATCTCTGAGTTTTTTGCTTTTTCATTTTTCCAAAAATGTTTCTATACTGTACCAACCCTTCTTCCACCATTTGCTTTAGTTTCAAGGCCTGCATCATAGAAGAATCCCTGTTATAAAAGAAGTCAAAAGTATTCTAGAGGAGTCAGAACATTTCTGCCAGATTGTCTAATGTCAGTCTGTTTTCTGACTCTGCTTCTTCTATGTCTTCCTCCTCCTCTTTGTCAGGCACTGGTTGGGAAGCGGTCATCTCCATCAAGTAGTCTTCTGTGAATTCCTCTGGTGTGGTGTCTATTAGCACTTGAATTTCTCCAAGATCTGTATCTTGAAACTTTTATCACCTGCCTTTTTTTTTTTTTTTTTTTGTATGTGTGGCATCCACAATCTCTTTTCTTGATGGGCTCTGTCATAAATCCTGTGAAGTCATACACAACATCTGGAGAGTTTGCTCCCACAGAAGTTTATTGTTTCAGGCTTGGTGATTTTCATGGCTTTTTCTATAACAAAAATGACATCTTCAATAGTGTAATCCTTTCAGACTTTAACGATGTCCTCTCTATTAGAGTTCTCTTCCATAGTGTTGAAATCCTTTCCATAGAGGACTGTGTGTAATGAGCCTTAAAGGTCCTTATGACCACCTAATCTAGAGGCTGACCTAGAGACATATTGTTTGGGGGCACTTGAATCACTTTAACGCCTTCAGTGTTGAACAGCTGGAGTTCTGGGTGGCCAGGATATATTGTCCAAGGTCAAAACGACTTTAAAAGGCAGTCCTTTACCAGCCAAATATTTCCTGACCTCAGAGACAAAGCATTGATTGACCCAGTCCAGGAAAAGAATTCTGGTTCTTCAGGCATTCTTGTTATACAATCAAAAGACCAGCAGCTGGTGTTTATCTGTTCCCTTCAAGGGTTGCCTTGTGGCTCAGATGGCTAAGAATCTGTCTGCAATGCCGGAGACCCATGTTTGATCTCTGGGTTGGGAAGATCCCCTGGAGAAAGAAATGGCAACCCACTCCAGTATTCTTGCCTGGTAAATCCCAAGGACAGAGGAACCTGGAGGGCTACAATCCATAGGGTCGCAAAGAGTCAGACGCAACTGAGCGACTAACACACTCAGGGTTCAAGAATTAGCATCTATATAGATAAGGGCAGTCCAGATCATAAACTCGACTGCATTTGAAGAAAATAGTAGAGTTAGCTTATCCATCCCTGCCTTCAATTCTGGTGCTTGCTTCTCTTTCTTACTAATAAATGTCTTTTTTTTTTTTCCCCACATATTTCTGTCAGAATCAGTTCAGTTCAGTTCAGTTCAGTTGCTCAGTTGTGTCCGACTCTTTGCGACCCCATGAATCGCAGCACGCCAGGCCTCCCTGTCCATCACCATCTCTCGGAGTTCACTCAGACTCACATCCATCGAGTCCGTGATACTTAATATCTTCTGCTTCTGTTAGGTCCATACCATTTCTGTCCTTTATCGAGCCCATCCTTGCATGAAATGTTCCCTTGGTATCTCTAATAGGGCACGTTTAACTATATTAAAAACCTGTTCAGGCAGATCTCCCTCTCCTCAGTGCTTTTCTACATGGTCTCTGGAACTCATCTGCTGCCCCCTGGTGGGTACAAGCTGCTTCTCCTCTTATCTTGACATTTTAACGCTTCCCTGAGAGTTCAGTTGGTAAAGAATCCACCCGCAGTGCAGGAGATCTTGGTTCGATTCCTGGGTCGAGAAGATCCGCTGGAGAAGGAATAAGCTACCCACTCCAGTGTTCTTGGGCTTCCCTTGTGACTCAGCTGGTAAAGAATCCACCTGCAATGCGGGAGACCTGGATTCGATCCCTAGGTTGGGAAGATCCCCTGGAGAAGAGAAAGTCTACCCACTCCAATATTCTGGCCTGGAGAATTCCATGGACTATAAAGTCCATGGGGTCGCAAAGAGTCGGACACGACTGATCGTCCGTCAGTCAATCCTGACGTCCCTGCCTGCAATCCTGGTGCTTGCTTGTCTTCCTTACTAATAAATGTCTTTTTTCACATATTTCCGGCAGAATGCTAAGTCGCTTCAGTCGTGTCCGATTCTGTGCAACCCCATAGACAGCAGTCCACCAGGCTCCCCTGTCCCCGGGATTCTCCAGGCAAGAACACTGGAGTGGGTTGCCATTTCCTTCTCCAATGCAGGAAAGTGAAAAGTGAAAGTGAACTCGCTCAGTCATGTCTGATTCCTAGCGACCCCATGGACTGCAGCCTACCAGGTTTCTCTGTCCATGGGATTTGCCAGGCAAGAGTACTGGAGTAGGGTGCCATTGCCTTCTCCGGTAGAATAGGGCACTTTTGTCTGGATTCAAAACCTCTTCAGGCAGATACCCCTCTCCTCAGTGATTTTCCCACGTGGTATCTGGAACTCATCTGCTGCCCCCTGGTGGGTACAAGCTGCTTTTCCTCTTACCTTGACATTTTAAAAGCCAAACCTCTTTCTTAAAATTATCAGACCTTTCTTTGCTAACCTTACATTCTCCAGCTTTAGATTCTTCACCTTCCTTTTGCTTTAGGTTGTTGTAGAAAGACTTTGCTTTTCCTTGAATCATATAGAGAGGCTTTGGTATGCCTTTCTCAGAGCAATCCTGCATCTACATCAAAGCTGCATTTTTCAAAATTAGATACGGTGTTTAACAAAAAGTGCAAGGTTTTCAGGCCTGTTGGTATACCTGCAAGGACAGCTTCACCAATTTCCTTTTTTAAAAAAAGCAATAGTCGGTATGATGGATTCATTTATCTTGAAATGGTGGGAAACCACAGCCGCAGGCCTCAGATCAGTTCAGTCGCTCAGTCGTGTCCGACTCTTTGTGACCCCATGAACCGCAGCACACCAGGCCTCCCTGTCCATCAACCTATAGCAAATATCAAGCAGTACAATTTTTTGTTGTAATGCTGTGGCTTTTCTCTGCTTCTTGGGAGCACTTCCAGCATCACTAGTGGTTTGGTTTGGTTCATGGTGTCATTCAAGGTTTACAATATTGCACTAAGCACAATGAAAAATACATGAAAACCATGGGAGATGGCTTATTATTTCAACACACAATTTTTTGGAAAAACAAACCACTCACACAGAGATGATTAATATCCCATGGTGTTTTAAGTGGATACCTGCATGTCTTGAGCTCATGGCAATTGCAAAGAGAGCTGGCTATGAAATGATTACAGTAGTAGGTATAGACTACAGTTAAATTTATGCAGTTATAATGTATTACTGACTTTTTCCGTTGCTTAAATTTCTCTTGACTGTTAACAGCGCTGTGTATTGTTAATGTGTGCTTGAAGTTTTGATAAATTGTAATTTTTGATAATAGATTTGTGTATATTTTATGGTAGTAAATCCCAAAAGAGACCGTTATCTACACGTGTTTTATGAATTCAGGATGCACTTAACATTTTCTTAATTTTTTTCGATATTTCTAGGTTACATGATTCATCTGTGAATTTTTCAAATAAATTGTTACAAATCCCAAGAATTTTTTCAGTAGATTTTTTGAAAAAATATATGCATTATTGGACCCATACAACTCAAAACTATGTTGTTCAGGGGTCAAGGGTACGTTGAATTGACTTAACAGGGCGACTTTAGATTCCTTTTCACTTATCCATGCCTAAACCCCATCAGCTGAATCTGGGTGCTCTCTCATCCCTCGAGATCAGATAGAATGGTCTAGGTGCATGTATCCAACAGATCCTTAAAAGTCCAAGTTTCTCCCTTGTCCAAAGTTCTCCAGAATACTCAGAGATGGGTGTATGGCCTTTGGTCACTCTTGGGAACAGGGAGCCCCCGTTCCACCCCAATAATGGCTTCAAAATGGCCAATTTCAGAATACAAGGGAAGGGAGTGACAACATGTAGAGTGAAAGTGCGGCTCCATGCCAGAAGGCAAGTCTTGGGTCTTGCCTTGGGCCTCAACCAAAGCTTGGGCCTCAGCTGCTTGGGCCTCAACCAAGGGATCTCATGTTTTCAGTATGCCCAGAGCTCTGTATTGGGCAGCAAGGTCCTTGTGACAGATGCATCTTTCAAATTCGAGGATGCCTTGATTCTGCAGCCGCGGCCATATTGCTTTCTAGTTGTGCCCATTGGCTAGCTCAGGTATCACTAGTGTGGCTGTTCCTGTTGTTCAGTCACTAAGTCGTATCTGACTCTTTGCGACCCCATGGACTGCAGCATGCCAGGCTCCTCTGTCCTTCACTGTCTCCCAGAGTCTGCTCAAATTCATGTTCATTGAGTTGGTGGTGCTATCTATTCATCTCATGCTCTGCTGCCCCTTCTCCTTTATTCTGCAGTCTTTCCCAGCATCAGGGTCTTTTCCAATGAGTCAGCTCTTCGCATCAGGTTGCCAAAGTATTGGAGCTTCAGCTTCAGCATCAGTCCTTCCAATGAGTATTTAGGGTTGATTTGTTTAAACATTGACTAGTTTGATTTCCTTGCAGTCCAAGGGACTTTCAATATGGTGTGTGATCCCTGAAAGGAAAACTAGAGCAGTAGCAACTTTTAAAGATGTTCTCCTCAATTCAGGGCGTATGCTACCCATTTTCTTTATAGTGGGGGAAGAAAAAGGTTTTCTTGACTTTTTAGGGTCCCTGGCTGAATCAGAAATTTAAACTGACAGAGACAGATTAAGAGAAGAAAAGCATACACATTTGTTTGTAAGTTTTACAAGTTGTGGGAGCCTTGGTAAGGGAATGAAGACACGAAGCAACAGTTAGACCTGAGGAGTTCTGTGCTGGGTTAGATGAAGACTGGATGGTTGTGGAGGAATATGATAAGTCAGAGAGTATGACGTAAATTTAGTAACTAGGAGAGACTTAGCACAAACTGTTTCTTAGGGTTCCTTTGTTTTCTGAGATAAGGATGCTCTTTTAGTCTGGGTGTAGCCAGGGAACCACTCATCTGAGGGCTCAATGACCTGCTTCAGGGAAGAAGGGCAAGGGGGAAGGTCGGAGTGACCTCACTGCTTCAGCTGTTTTCTCAAAGTCTTTCAGCTTAGAGTATTCTATTCACCAAGGTGCCATGTTTGGGGGTAGCACATCCTGAAGCCCATCTATACCTCTATATCTTAAGTTTTTGCTCACTTTTAAGATAAAGGCTAGGGAAATTTTTCAGGGCAGTGGGGCTGACCTCAAGAATTTATCTAGAATTTTTGGGGTCAGTTTCTCTCTTGGCAGTAGGTCGTCTTCGTCAGCATGATAGATCCAGTATGGGGCAGTAAAGCCCGGATGCCAGTCATTGCCTCATCGGCGGTTTCCTACAGAAGTTTGTCTTGGTGAAATCTCCCCAAGAAGCTGAACTATAGAAGGCCGGATCTACTGCAGAAACCTCTGAGTCCTTTGGCTGTGGTTTCTCAATGGATCTGTGGTAGGCATGGTAGACTGTAGGTGAACTGAGCCGTAAGACATTTCAGCTTCTTTTGCAACAATCTTCACATCCCCTCCTGTTCCTCGCTCAACCAACCAGCCAAAGCTGTCACCATGTGCCTGGCTTCTGCCCATACTGGTCATGAGTTTCTGTCCTTTTTCCCTGAGTATAGATGCTCACCTCTGAAACTATTGTCTGAAGATGTGTTGCGAGCCACATCTGCCCTCCCCCAAATCTTAGTACAGACTCTCCTCACTTTACTTGTGCTTTACAGATATCGTGAGGTTTTTTTCAATTCTTTTCCATTATAATTTATTACAAGATATTGAATATAGTTCCCTGTGCTATATACTAGGTGCTTGTTGTTTATTTTATATACGGCAAACTTTTTTTTTCAATTTTTAAATATTTATTTGTTTTTAATTGGTTGATGATTGCTTTATAATATTAGTTTGATTTCTGTCATACATCAACATATATTAACCATAGGTATACATATGCTCCCTCCCACCTCCCACATATTCCCACCCCTTTAGGTTATTACAGAGCCCCAGTTTGAGTTCCCTGAGTCATACAGCAAATTCCCATTGGCTATCTATTTGCATGTGCTACTGTATGTGTTTGTATGTGTACTGTATTTGCATGTGTTACTGTATCTATTTGCATGTGTTACCTTCATGTCCATGCTACTCTCTCCATTTATCTCACCCTTTCCCTCTTCTCTCCCACCCGATTTTAATTTTTAATTTTTTAAATTTATTTATTTTAATTGGAGGCTAATTACTTAACAATGTTGTAGTGGCTTTTGCCATACATTGATATGAATCAGCCATGGGTGTGCATGTGTTTGCCATCCTGAACCTCCCTCCCACCTCCCTCCCCATCCCATCCCTCAGGGTCATCCCAGTGCACCAGCCCTGAGCACCCTGTCTCATGCATCGAACCTGGACTGGCGATCTGTTTCACATATGATAATATACATGTTTCAATGTTATTCTCTCAAATCATCCAACCCTCGGCTTCTCCCACAGAGTCCAAAAGACTGTTCTATACTTCTCTGTCTCTTTTTCTGTCTCGCATACAGGGTTATCGTTACCATCTTTCTAAATTCCATAATATGCGTTAGTATACTGTATTGGTGTTTTTCTTTCTGGCTTACTTCACTCTGCATAATAGGCTCCAGTTTCATCCATCTCATTAGAACTGATTCTAATGTATCCTTTTTAATGGCTGAGTAATATTCCACTGTGCATATGTACCACAACTTTCTTATCCATTCATCTGTTGATGGACATCTAGGTTGCTTCCATGTCCTGGCTATTATAAACAGTGCTGTGATGAACGCTGGGGTACACGTATCTTGTATATATGGTAATGTACATCTGTTAATTCCATACCCCCAATTAACACCTCCTACTTTGGTAACATTAAGTTTGTTTTCTGTGTCTACGAGTCTGCTTCTGTACTGTGGGTTTGTTTTTTTTTTAAACAAATTGACAGTTCGTGGGCAACTGGGCATTCAGCATGTCTGTTGGCACCATTTTTCCAATAGCATTTGCTCACTGCCTGTCTCTGTGACTCATTACAGTAACTTTTGCAATATTTCAAACTTTTCATTATTATTATACTCGTTATGAGGATCTATGATCAGTGATCTTTGATGTTACTACTAATCCATGACTCTAGATTGGCAAACTTAGATGATAAATGTATGTGTTCAAACTGCCTTGCTTCCTGTCCCTCTCCCTCTCCTCAGGCCTCTCTTTCCCTGAGACATAATAATATTGAAAATTAGGCCAGTTGATAAACTTACAATTTGCCTCTAAGTGTTAAAGTGAAAGGAAGTCTCTTGAGGAAAGTCTCTCACTTCAAATCAAAATCTAGAGATGATACATTTAGTGAAGAAGGTGCATCAGAATTTGAGGCAGGCTGAAAGCTGCTGCTGCTGCTGCTAAGTCGCTTCAGTCGTGTCCGACTCTGTGCGACCCCAGAGACGGCAGCCCACCAGGCTCCCCCGTCCCTGGGATTCTCCAGGCAAGAACATTGGAGTGGGTTGCCATTTCCTTCTCCAATGCATGAAAGTGAAAAGTGAAAGTGAAGTCACTGAGTCGTGTCCAACTCTTAGCGACCCCATGGACTGCAGCCTACCAGGCTCCTCTGCCCATGGGATTTTCCAGGCAAGAGTACTGGAGTGCTAGGCCTCTTATACCAGTTACTGAAGTTGTGAATGCAAAGGGAAAGTTCTTGTAGGAAATTAAAAGTGACGCATGCTCCAGTGAACACATAAATGATAAGAAAGAGAAACAGCCTTACTGCTGATATGGAGAAGATTTTCGTGGAGAGAAGATCAAACCAGCCACAACATGCCCTTAAGCCAAAGCTTAATTCAAAACAAGGCTGTAACTCTTCTGTTTTGTGAAGCCTGAGAGAGTTGAATGAAGTTGCAAAGGAAAAGTCTGAATCTAGCAGAGGTTGGATCATGAAGGTTAATGAAATCTGTCTCTGAAACATAAAAGTGCAAGTTGAATTAGCAAGTGCTAATGTAGAAGCTGCAGAAACTTATCCAGAAGATCCAGTTAACATAACTAATAAAAGTGGCTACACCAAACAACAAATTTCCACTGTAGTGAAACAGCTTTATATCAGAAGAAGATGTCATCTAGGACTTTCATAGTTAGAGAAAATTCAATGCGTGACTTGAAAGTTTGTAAGGACAAGCTGGCTCTCTTTTAGGGGCTAATGCAGCTGCAACTTTAAGAAAGAAGCCAATGCTCATTGAGCATTCTGAAAATCCTAGGGCTCTTAAGAATTAGGTTAAATCTATTCTACCTGTCCTTTGTAAATGGGCTTCCCTGGTGGCTCAGACAGTAAAGAATCTGACTATGATGACAGTGAAGAAGACCTGGTTTCGATGCCTGGGTAAGGAAGATCTCCTGGAGAAGGGAATGGCAACCTACTCCAGTCTTCTTGCCCGGGAGAATCCCGTGGACAGAGGAGCCCGGTGGGCTACAGTCCATGGGGTCACAGAGTTGGACATGACTGACAGACTAACATTTTCACTTTCACTCTACCTATCCTCTGTCCGTGGAACAACAAACCCTGGATGACAGCACATCTGTTTACTGCATGGTTTACTGAATATTTTAAGCCTGTTCTTGAGACATATTGCTCAGAAAGATAAAAAGATTGCTTTCAAAATATTACTGCTCACTGGCAATGGACCAGTCACCCAAAAGCTCTAACGGAGATGTACAATAAGATAAATGTTGTTCTCATGCCTGCTAACACCTTATTCATTCTACAACTCATGAATCAAGGAGTAATTTCAGCTTAAGTCTTATTATTTAAGAAATACATCTCATAATGCTTTAGCTGCCATAGGTAGTGATTCCTCAGATAGATCTGGACAAAGGCAATTGAAAACATTCTGAAAAGGTTTCACCATTCTAGATGCCATTAAGAACATTCATGACTCATGGGAGGATGTCAAAATATTGACATTAACAGGAGTTTGGAAGACGTGGGTTCAGCTCTCATGGACGATATTGAGGGTTTTAGAACTTCACTGAAGGAAGTAACTGCAGATGTCAGAAATAGCAAGAGAATTAGAATTTGAAGTAGAGCCTGAAGATGTGACTTAAGTGCTGCAATCTCATTGTAAGCTTGAATAGATGAGCAGCTGCTTCTTATGTGTGAGCAAAAAAATAGTTTTTTGATATAGACTCTACTACAGGTGAAGATGCTATGAAGATTTCTGTATATGACATAAACTTAGTTGATAAAACAGGGTTTGAGAGGACTGACTCACATTTTGATAAAAGTTCTACTGTGGGTAAACTTCTGATGCTATATCAAACAGCATCAGATGCTGCAGAGAAATTGTTCATGAAAGGAAGAGATAGTGAGGCAAATTTCATTTCTGTCTTATTTTAAGAAATGACACAGTCACCCCAACCCTCAGCAACCACCATCTTAGTACCCATCAAAACCAGTACCCATCAAAATCAAGGCAAGACTCTCCATTAGCAAGATGATTACGACTCACCAAAGACTCAGATGATGGTTAGCATCTTTTAGGCCTAAGTGCTGTTCTGTGCTCAGTCGTGTTTAACTCTTTGCAACACCATGAACTGTAACCCTCAAGGCTCCTCTGTACATGGAATTTTCCAGGCAATAATACTGGAATGGGTTGCCATTTCCTACTCCAGGGGATCTTCCTGACCCAGGGATCGACCCACCGTCTCTTGCATCTCCTCTGCTGGCAGGCAGATTCTTTACCACGGTGCCACCTGAGAAGCCCTTTAGGAATAATTTCTTAATTAATTAACTTACGTTGCTTTTTAAGATACAATGCTGCTGAACACTTAAAGACTGCAATATGATATAAAGGTAACTTTTATATGCACAGGGAAACCAAAAATTTGTGTCTCACTTTTTTGTGATACTCACTTTATTGTGGTGGTCTGGAATAGGAGGAGAAGGGGACGACCGAGGATGAGATGGCTGGATGGCATCACTGACTCGATGGATGTGAGTCTGAGTGAACTCCGAGAGATGGTGATGAACAGGGAGGCCTGGCGTGCTGCGATTCATGGGGTCGCAAAGAGTCGGACACGACTGAGCGACTGAACTGAACTGAACTGAGGTATGCCTGTACATAAGAGGCATAATGAGGCAAATTTCACAAGGCCTGCACAATAAGAGGCTTGAGAGTGTGTACAATAAGTTACACTTGAGACTGACCACAGTTTGGTGAGGAAGTCCCCCACCTAGAAGAATTAAGACCAACCATACATAACATTATTGAGGCAGCTGTTTTTAAACCTACTTCAGGGTACTTCGTATGCAATAACTTCTTCAGTTCCTCCCCACTGACTGGCAGTAAAGCGGAGGACCATTTACTGACCATACAATTTGATCAACATTTCCACTACTGATTCCAGAGACTTCTTTCTAATCTCCTGAATTTGCCTCTGTCCGTTTTCTATCATTCCTGTAACAAACTGCCATAACCTCAGTGGCTTAAAACAACAGAAAATTTAAATCTCATAGTTCTGAAGTCTTAAATGACTCCCACTGGGCCAAAGTCAAGATGTTAGCAGATATGGGTTCATTTTTTAAAAATTTCATTACTTCTGTCTGTGCTGGGTCTTGGTTGGTGCGTGGGCTTTTCTCTAGCAGCAGCGAGCGGGGGCGACTCTTTGTTGCTGTGTGTGGACTTATCGTGGAGGCTTCTTTTGTTGCAGAGCACAGGCTCTAGGTGTCTGGGCTTCTGTAGTTGCAGCACATGGGCTCATATTTGCGGTTCCCAGGCTCTAGAGCTTGGGCTCAGTAGTTGTGGTACATGGACTTAGTTGATCCGTGGCATGTGGGATATTCCCAGATCAGGGGTCGAACCTTGTCTCCTGCATTGGCAAGCAGATTCTTTACCACTGAGCCACCAGGGAAACCCAGATGGGTTCTTTTCTGAAGGCTCAAGGGAAGAATCAATGCTTTGTTCTTTCTAGCTTTTAGAGGTCACACATATTCCTTGATATGGTTCACTTCATCCTTAATACCAGCAACAGCAGGTTGGATATTCTCATGCTACATTACGCTAGCCTTCTTGTCTACCTCACTCCTACACTTTTAAGGACTCTTTACATTGGCCCCACCCAGAAAGGCCAAAATAGTATCCTTGTTTTAAGGTTAGTTGATTAGCAACCTTAATTCTATCTGCAGCCTTAATTTCCCCTTTGCCATGTAGTATAACATATCCACATGTTGCAGATCCTAGGATGTGGACATCTCTGGGGCAGGGATGTCCATGAGCCCCTTATATTTCCTTTTCCAGAAAGCCACATATCTGTGCACAGCACATCCTAATCACCAAAACTTCCAAGAACTGTAAAAGGTCTAAGATTCTATCCTACATGCAAGCTAACAAGTGAGCTGGCCAGGGTGTTATGGCTGCTGATAGAAGACATGAGACTCCTGGGACAGAGTCCAATGACTTGAATACTCATAGCATTAGTGGTAGCCAGAGTATGAACATTCTCACCAGTTCCCCAAGCTTCAGTTCCCATGGGGTAATGCAGAAGGTCAGATGACACCTGCATGTGCATTAGGTTCCATCATAGGAGAAGCACCCGTAGTGCATCAATTGAGTCTTTCATAAAGGGTAGTAAGCCTCCCTGAATCTTGCCTTGAGGAAGAAATGTCTTGGGCATAATTTCTAGTATAACCTGCCATTGTTCTAGAGAGGGTGACTCTGTCTTCTAAGGCTGTTCACTATATAAATATCTTTGAAAATATAGTTTGGAAAAAAGGCAATCTTGGGTCTGCTTGAAAGATATACAGAAATTGAGATTTGTGGAGAATTCTCTCAAAATAATCTCTGAAGTCCCTTTTAATCTGGAACTGATGTAATGTGCTCTACCCCGGCTACAGTTTTGTTGAAGCAACTGGGCCATTTGCCCTGAACTATGTTCCACCTTTTGGAATTTCCTAATTGTATTCTTGTGGTGTTACTTCATAGTTCCCATGTCCCTATGTTAATATGAACTGATAATTTTAGAGGTTTGATCAATACAGATTCAATTTTTAGGCAAACATACTTCAGAAGTGGTATTGAATGCTTGTTAATTCATCCCTCCAGACAACACGTAATGCCTGGTTATCTCTCTTGGGGTACTGAAGTGCTCCACAGATTTTAAATCTATGGATTTGAATTCTATTTCTTTAAATCCATTTCCTTCTCCAGGGGATCTTCCCCACCCAGGGATCTAAGCAGGGTGTCCTGCATTGTGGGGAAATTCTTTATTATCTGAACCATCAGGGAAGCCCCACATATTTTGTATATTAACCACTTATCAGACATATAATTTGCAAATAATTTTTCCCATTCAGTATACTGCCTTGTCATTGTGTGGAAGGTTTCATTTGCTATGCATGAGCTTTTTAGTTTGGTATATTCCCACTTGATTATTTTTGTTTTTGTTGCCTTTGATTTTGGTGTCAAATCCAAGAATTTATCTCCACACGTTATGTCAAGGAGTTTACCACCTATGATTTTATCAGAACTTGTATGGTTTCAGGTCTTATGATCAAGTCTTTAATCCATTTTGAGTTAACTTTGATGTGTGGCGTAAGAGAGTGTTCCAGTTTCACTCTATCGCATGTGGCTGTCCAGTTTCCCCGAACCATTAATTGAAGAGATTGTCCTTCCATTTTCATTTTCTTGGCTACTTTGGTAAAAATCAATTGACCATCAATGTGTGGGTTTATCTGTTCCATTGATCTGTATATCTGTTTTCATACCACAATCAAGTTCGTCAGCACACTCATCACCTCACAGAGTTACTTTGTGTGTGTGTGTGTGTGTATGTGTGTGTGTGGTGTGAATACTTAAAGTTAATTTTTGTATATGGTGTGCATTGTGGATCACAGTTTGTTTTCTCTTCCAAAATGTTTATCTACTTGTTCCAGCAGTTTTTTTAAAAACACTTTCCTTTTCCCCATTGAAGTACTTTGTAACTTTTTTCATAAATTGGTTGTCCATATGTGTGCAAATCTGTTTCTGGACCTCTATTCTGTTTCATTAATATATGTGTCTGTACTTACATCAGTAACACACTGTCTTAATTATTGTAGATTTAAGGTAAGTCTTAACATTACATAATAGAAATCCTCCATGATAATCCCTGCTTTGTGTATTCTAGTTCCTTTGTATAGAAATACAAATTTCTAACATCTCCATTTCAGTTTCAACCAAAAAGATGACAGATAATTAGTTGAACAAGTAGAAGACAAATGAGTAAAGTGATATAAAATTTCAACAACACTCAATCAAGTTGACATTAGAGAACACTGTACCCATTCTTGGCTGAATATGCATTCTTCTCTTGGGACACATGAAACATTCTTCTAGATAGACCATGTGTTGAAATCAGACAGAGTACGTTTTCCAACTCTTCATGGGCTTCATAGTCAACAAAAGTGTCCGAAATGCAGTATTTGGGTGCAATCTCAAAACAACAGAATGATCTCCGTTTGTTTCAAAGGCCAAGCATTCAATATGACAGTAATCCTAGTCTAGTCAACAACCAGTAATACTTAAGAAGCTGAAGTTGAACAGTTCTATGAAGACCCACAAAACCTTCTAGAACTAACACCCAAGAAAGATGTACTTTTCATTATAGGGAACTGGAATGCAAAAGCAGGAAGTCAAGAGATACCTGGAGTAACAGGCAAATTTGGCCTTGGAGTACAGAATGAAGCAGGATAGAGGCTAATAGAGTTTTGCCAAGAGAACACAGTCGTCATAGCAAACACCCTCTAACAACAACACAAGGGATGACTTCATATGGATATCACCAGATGGTCAATACAGAAATTCAGTTCAGTTCAGTTCAGTTGCTCAGTCGTGTCTGACTGTTTGCGACCCCATGAACCACAGCACGCCAGGCCTCCCTGTCCATCACTATCACTGAGAGTTCACTCAGACTCATGTCCATGGAGTCTGTGATGCCATCCAGACATCTCATCCTCGGTCGTCCCCTTCTCCTCCTGCCCGCAATCCCTCCCAGCATCAGAGTCTTTTCCAATGAGTCAACTCTTCGCATGAGGTGGCCAAAGTACTGGAGTTTCAGCTTCAGCATCATTCCTTCCAAAGAAATCCCAGGGTTGATCTCCTTCAGAATGGACTGGCTGGATCTCCTTGCAGTCCAAGGGATTCTCAAGAGTCTTCTCCAACACCACAGTTCAAAAGCATCAATTCTTCAGCGCTCAGCTTTCTTCACAGTCCAACTCTCACATCCATACATGACCACAGGAAAAACCATAGCCTTGATTAGACGGACCTTAGTCAGCAAAGTAATGTCTCTGCTTTTGAAATTGCTGAAGCCTGGCTTGGAGAATTTTGAGCATTACTTTACTAGCGTGTGAGATGAGTGCAATTGTGCGGTAGTTAGAGCATTCTTTGGCATTGCCTTTCTTTGGGATTGGAACGAAAACTGACCTTTTCCAGTCCTGTGGCCACTGCTGTGTTTTCAAAATTTGCTGGCATATTGAGTTAGATTGATTATATTCTTTGCAGCCAAAGATGGGGAAGCTCTATACGGTCAGCAAAATCAAGACTGGGAGCTGACTGTGGCTCAGATAAAAACTCCTGATTGCCAAATTCAGACTTAAATTGAAGAAAGTAGGGAAAACCACTAGACCATTCGGTTATGACCTAAATAAAATTCCTTATGATTATACAGTGGAAGTGACAAACAGATTCAAAGGATTAGATCTGATAGAATGCCTGAAATACTATGGATGGAGGTTCATGACATTGTACAGAAGGCAGTGATCAAGACCATCACCAAGAAAAAAAAATGTAAAAAAGGCAAAACGGTTGTCTGAGGAGGCCTTACAAATAACTGAGAAAAGAAGAGACCCTAAAGGCAAAGGAGAACAAGAAAGATATACTCATTTGAATCCACAGTTCCAAAGAATGGCAAGGAGAGATAAGAAAGCCTTCCTCAGTGATCAATGCAAAGAAATAGAGGAAAGCAATAGAATGGGAAAGACTAGAGATCTCTTCCAGAAAATTAGAGATATCAAGGGAACATTTCATGCAAAGCTGAGCACAATAAAGGACAGAAATGTTAGGGACCTAACAAAAGCAAAAGCTATTAAGAAGAAGTGGCAAGAATACACAGAAGAACTATATGAAATAGATCTTAGTGACCCAGATAACCACAATGGTGTGATCACTCACCTAGAGTCAGACATCCTGGAAAGTGAAGTCAAGTGGGCCTTAGGAAGCATCATTATGAACAAAGCTAGTGGAGGTGATGTAATTCCAGTTGAGCTATTTCAAATCCTAAAAGATGATGCTGTAAAAGTGCTTCACTCAATATGCTGGCACATTTGAAACCCTCAGCAGTTACCACAGGACTTTAAAAGGTCAGTTGTCATTCTGTTCCCAAATAAAGGCAATGCCAAAGAATGCTCAAACTGCCACAAAATTGTACTCGCGGTACACACTAGCAAAGTAATGCTCAAAATTCTCCAAGCCAGGCTTCAACTGTACGTGAACAGCGAATTTCCAGATGTTCAAGCTGGCTTTAGAAAAGGCAGAGGAACCAGAGATCAACTTGTCAACGTCTGCTGGATCATTGAGAAAGCAAGAGCATTCCAGAAAAACATCTACTTCTGCTTTACTGACAACAGCAAAGCGTTTAACTGTGTGGATCACAACAAACTGTGGGAAATTCTTCAAGAGATGTGGATACCAGACCACCTAACCTGCCTCCTGAGATATCTGTATGCAGGTCAAGCAGCAACAGTTAGAACTGGACATGGAACAACAGACTGGTTCCAAATTGTGAAAGGAGTACAACAAGGCTGTATATTATCACCCTGGTTATTTAACTTATATGCAGAGTGCATCATGAGAAATGCTGGACTGGAGAAAGCACAAGCTGGAAACAACACTACCAGGAGAAATATCAATAACCTCAGATAGGCAGGTGACACCAGCCTTATGGCAGAAAGTGAAGAATTAAAGAGCCTCTTGATAAAAGTGAAAGAGGAGAATGAAAAATCTGGCTTAAAACTCAACATTCAGAAAGCCAAGACCATGGCTTCCAGTCCCATTACTTCATGGCAAATAGATGGGGAAACAGTGGAAACAGTGAGAGGCTTTATCTTATTGTTTTCCAAAATCACTGCAGATGTTGCCTGCAGCCATGAAATTAAAAGACCCTTGCTCCTTGGAAGAAAAGCCAACGTAGACAGCATATTGAAAAGCAGAGACATGGCTTTGTCTACAAAGGTCTGTCTAGTCAAAGCTATGGTTTTTCCAGTAGTCATGTATGGATTTGAAAGCTGGACTAAAAAGAAAGCTAAGTGCCAAAGAATTGATGCTTTTGAACTGTGGTGTTGGAGAAGACTCTTGAGAGTCCCTTGGACTGCAAGGAGATCCAACCAGTCCATCCTAAAGGAAATGATTCCTGAATATTCATTGGAAGGACTGATGCTGAAGCTGAAACTCCAATACTTTCACCACCTGATGCAAAGAACTGACTCACTGGAAAGACCCTGTTGCTAGAAAGATTGAAGGCAGGAAGAGAAGGGGCTGACTGAGGATGAGATGGTTAGGTGGCATCACCGACTCGATGGACATGATTTTGAGCAAATTTCAGGAGTTGGTAATGGACAGGGAAGCCTGGTGTGCTGCAGTCCGTGGGGTCACAAGAGTCGGACATGACTGAGTGACTGAACTGAATTGAACATTTTCCAACAACTGTGGAATTAAGTTAAAATTGACCCAGAAAAAAAGGCATCAAGAGAAAATGCCTGTATTTTTGAAGACTAAATGAAAGCAGCAGGAGTGGGAGCTATGTAAATTGAGAAAAAAGTGTTGATGTTGGGCTTTCCTGGTGGTCCAATGGTTAAGAGTCCACTTTTGAGACAAAGGCCTCCCGTTCAAGTGACCCTGTGCACTAAAACTACTGAGGCTGCACTTTAGAACCCAGGAGCCAACCTCAGAGCCCGTGCACACCAGCCACTGAAGCCTGTGTGCTCAGAGCCTGTGCTCTGCAACAAGAGAGGCCACTGCAATGAGACGCATTCGCATTGCACCTGGATGGTAGCCCCTGCTTGCCACGACTAGAGAAAGCCCATGCACAGGAACAAAGACCCCACCACGGCCAATGATAACTAAACAAATAAAATTTTATATAGTATACATGCCTCCTTCAAAACAGAATAAAACACAAATTCCCCATTAACACTAGCAACAAAATAAAATAAACTTCAAATCCTGGACAAAAATATTTTTTCCCCTTTCAATCACATTATTTATTTACTGATTATTGGAGTAGAGTTGCTTTGCACTGCTGTGTTAGTTTCTGCTCTACAGCAAACTGAATCAGGTATACACACTGCTGCTGCTGCTGCTGCTAAGTCGCTTCAGTCATGTCCGACTCTGTGCGACCCCAGAGATGGCAGCCCACCAGGCTCCCCCGTCCCTGGGATTCTCCAGGCAAGAACACTGGAGTGGGCTGCCATTTCCTTCTCCAATGCATGATAGTAGAAAGCCAAAGTGAAGTCGCTCAGTCGTGTCCAACTAGTAGCGACCCCATGGACGGCAGCCTACCAAGCTCCTCAGTCCATGAGATTTTCTAGGCAAGAGTACTGGAGTGGCTTGCCATTGCCTTCTCCCGGTATACACACTACTATGTATAAAGTAGATAACTAATGAAATTTATTACTTTTTAAATGAAAGACTGCTATGTACAATGGATGGCAGAAATTTATGACTAGATTTTTTATTCTATACATTATATGTTCAGTTCAACTCAGTCCAGTCACTCAGTCGTGTCCGACTCTTTGCAACCCCATGAACCACAGCACGCCAGGCTTCCTGACCATCACCAACTCCCAGAGTTCACCCAAACCCATGTCCATTGAGTCGGTGATGCCATCCAACCATCTCATCCTCTGTTGCCCCCTTCTCCTCCTGCCCTCAATCTTTCCCAGCATCAGGGTCTTTTCAAATGAGTCAGCTCTTTGCATCAGGCGGCCAAAGTATTGGAGTTTCAGCTTTCAACATCAGTCCTACCAATGAACACCCAAGACTGATCTCCTTTTGGATGGACTGGTTGGATCTCCTTGCAGTCCAAGGGACTCTCAAGAGTCTTCTCCAACAACACAGTTCAAAAGCATCAATTCTTCGGTGCTCAGCTTTCTTTATAGTCCAACTCTCACATCCATACATGACTACTGGAAAAGCCTTAGCCTTGACTAAATGGACTGTTGTGGACAAAGGAATGTCTCTGCTTTTTAATATGCTGTCTAGGTTGGTCATAACTTTCCTTCTAAGGATTAAGCATCTTTTAATTTCATGGCTGCAATCACCATCTGTAGTGATTTTGGAGCCCAGAAAAATAAAGTCAGCCACTGTTTCCACTGTTTCCCCATCTATTTGCCATGAAGTGATGGGACCGGATGCCATGATCTTTGTTTTCTGAAGGTTGAGCTTTAAGCCAACTTTTTCACTCTCCTCTTGCACTTTCATCAAAAGGCTCTTTAGTTCTTCTCCACTTTCTGCCATAAGGGTGGTGTCATCTGCACATTTTAGGTTATTGATATTTCTCCTGGCAATCTCGATTCCAGCTGTGCTTCCTCCAGCCCAGCATTTCTCATGATGTGCTCTGCAAAAAAGTTAAATAAGTAGGGTGACTATAAAAATCATAGCCCATGAGGTATTATGGTAAAACTTACTAAAAACAATTTCCTATCTTTCCCTTGTCCCCCTGTGCTGACTTGGTCACCCCAAATGGGGCTGTGTTTACAGATGTCAGTGTCCTTTGAGGACATGACTGTGGACTTCAGCAGAGAGGATTTGCAGCAACTGAACTCTGCTCAGAGGTTCCTGTACCAGGACATGATGTTGAAAACTACAGCCACCTCCTCGCACTGGGTATGTGCAGCTACCCTGTGAATTTTGAGGACCCTGTTATGAGTAAAATTGTGTCCATCCAAGAAAATATGTTGATGTCCTAACCCCCACTATTTCTGAATGTGACCTAATTAGAAATAGGGTCTGAGAGGGTAACAGGTAGGAAGCACAGAAATCCCAGAGCGGCAGGAGAAATAAACTGCAAGTGGCAGACATTCATTTTCCTTCTCCACTTTTAATTCTGTGTTGAGGACACCTGGTTCAGAATTGAGCTAACCAGTATGTTTTTCTTATGGAAAAGTTTTTCTTAAGCTATGTTAATGAAGCCATGTATTTGCTTTGGAACCTGCCTTTCTTCAAAATGGTTCTGCCTAAGAATAATTTTTTTTTTCTTTTCTCAACCCTTGGACTGATAATGGCTCAAGAAACCAGTATTCATGTCGATTTTTTTATGGCCAGGGGATGACACAGCTTGGGCCATCCTATCTCAAAAATGTATATTGTGGGAGAGGGCCCTGGTGAAACCCCCTCAGCCTTGAGGTGTCTCTCTTATCTGATTAATAAGCTTGCTAATAGACATAAAACACTTTGCTAAAAAACTAGCAAGAGGGCATTCTTTCTGTCCCTTTCTGATGTCCATGTCAGAAACTTTCTCTATCTCTTGTATACTTTAGCAAAATTCTGTTACATAAAAAATTTCAGTGGGCAAGCCTTATCTCTGGCCCTGGATTGAATTCCTCTCCATCAGAGGCCACAAATCCTGGCGTAGCACGGGGACTGCAGCAGTAACCGATCAGGTCTTTCAAGAAGCAATCAAGCTGGAATTAGGTCATTACATGAGCCCTAATCCAATATGCCTGGCATTTTTACAAAAAAGGAAAGTGTAGACACAGAGACACAAAAACACACAAGAGAGACTGTGTGGAGGAACACAAGTGAGCTTCCCTGGTGGCTCCCCACCCAAACCCTGCCCCTAATTCACCCACCTCTGCCTCTGAGCCCACCCACATGCTGCCCTTGATCTTGCCCACCCTGCTCCTGATCCTGTCCACATCATGCCTTTGAAGCTTCAGCTTCATCATCAGTCCTTCCAATGAATATTCAGGGATGATTTCCTTTAGAATTCACTGGTTTGATCTCCTTGCAATCCAAGGGACTCTCAAGAGTCCTCTCCAGCACCAATATTTACCAGAAAAGGCAAGCATAGTTAGCCTGAGGGCAACTTATTGAAACTTGTGGTTCACCAGTTTCTACGTCCCAGATTCCCTCAATCAGTTGACTTGGAGCCTTTTTCCTATTATTCCCTAGCCGAGGGTTTTGTCCTAGGCTTTCGTGATTCCCTTGTTCCTGCAGGGTCTGCATTCTCAGGAACCTCTTTCTCCAGTCCCTCTTGTAGTGTCTTGGCATAATGTAATAATGACATACAGTTTTCCCATCTACCTTGGCTCCCTTCACATGTTGTCCAGAGTAGGGCTTCTTCCCTCAGCAAATAGTTGTAACCAAGTGGCTAACACAGTGATATGTAACTGCTTCTTCTCTCCTTCTTCTTTCTCTACATTGTCCCCAAATTGAGCAGCTCCTGCTAGGTTTTATGTAGTATTTGGTCCTACTGCTGCTGCTGCTGCTAAGTCGCTTCAGTCATGTCCGACTCTGTGTGACCCCACAGATGGCAGCCCATGAGGCTCCCCTGTCCCCGGGACTCTCCAGGCAAGAACACTGGAGTGGGTTGCCATTTCCTTCTCCACGGTTGACACAAAGTAAATAAGACCAGTGGGTGATTTTAAACTACCCCTGGATCCATGATGGTAAATTTTGGGAAGCCTCAACAAACTGCCAATGGAAATAAACTGGGAAATCACTAGTCTTCTGGATACACTGCTGTGATTTCTCCCAGCTCACTTTTCTTAGAAGGACTTCAGCTATGGCCATTTGCAGGCCCTCTCACTGGGTTCCTCGAGCATTTAGTTCTTCCATTATGTGGGAGGTGGCATAGTCAGAGTCTTTTTTTTCTTTTTTAAAGTAATCAATTTATTTTAATTGGAGGATAATTACTTTACAATATTGTAGTGGATTTTGAATACATCAGTTCAGTTCAGTTCAGTCGCTCAGTCGTGTCCGACTCTTTGCGACCCCGTGAATCGCAGCACGCCAGGCCTCCCTGTCCATCACCATCTCCCGGAGATCACTCAGACTCACATCCATCGAGTCAGTGATGCCATCCAGCCATCTCATCCTCGGTCGTCCCCTTCCCCTCCCGCCCCCAATCACTCCCAGCATCAGAGTCTTTTCCAATGAGTCAACTCTTCGCATGAGGTGGCCAAAGTACTGGAGTTTCAGCTTTAGCATCATTCCTTCCAAAGAAATCCCAGGGCTGATCTCCTTCAGAATGGAC
>SJYT01014411.1:47086-58980 GCA_006410635.1 Cephalophus harveyi
CTCAGTATACTTCAGTGACGAGACCATCAGGGGTGCCCAGCCGCTGTGGGCCGCCTCAGCCGCTGACCACCTGGACCTGGTGCAGAGCCTGCTGTGCTGCGAGGACTTGGAGAGCCGCACCACATGCACCCTCTCGAAGCCCTTGCGTACTGCCTGCTTTGATGGGTGGGCAACTGGATGTGGAGCGATACTCGGAGGGCGAGCACCAGGCTACCTGGGGGCGGCCAACCAGCACAGGCACACACATGCCTCCTGATCTAGTTACACAGGCCATCGCCAGATCGCCATCTACCAGTTAGAGCAGGGTTCCCACCTGAACCTAAGCAATGTCAAGGGCAACAAGGCCCTGCGTGACCTCACCGAGGCCGGCAGCCTGGGTGTCCAGCAGGTGCAGTTCGGGTGCCAGGCCCACAGGGAACGGGATGGCTATGGCATGACCCTGCTGCTGGTGGCCCACGTGACGGACCACAGGAGCATGACGGGGGACCTCACCCAGGAGCAGCCTGCTGGAGAGGAGACGCAGCCAAGGCTGGCCTGAGAAGGTCCCTCCACAAGCCAGGCATGTGTGCAGCCCCAGGGCTCATGCTGCTGAAGCTCCTCCTCAGGGGAACCCCTGAGCACCAGCTGAGAAGCCGTCTGCTAGCCTTGGAGTTGCCGGGAGCCACCTACATGGCTAAGAAACGGAATCTGCTCAGGGTCCTGAAACTCTTGGTAGGGGCCATGGAGCTGCATCACCAGGGGACACATATCTGCCGAAACCTGAGTCCCAGCTGGTCCTCGCCTCTATTCCAAGGAGGTGGACACCACCAAGGAATTGGAGGCGCTCAAAATGCAGTGTGATGAGATGCGCAAGCAGGCACTGTTGACATGAGAGTGGTCCTGGGTCCCTCCTACCCGGACATTTCCTACTCTGTGCGTTACCAGGATGCTGTGTAGGCTGACTGGAACAGCTTTTAGCTCTGCATCCACTCAAGGAAATACATCCTAGGCATGCAGCAGAATAACCTGGAGCCTCTGATTGCCAGCAGCTTCCTATCCTCTGATGAACTCTCCTCCTAAGTGCTCCAGAAACCCTTGGCCAAGGGGCAGCCTGGGCATGCCAACTGGCTTTGCAGATCTCATGTGGGTGCTGTGCAAAGGGGACTGGGAAGTGGAGCAAGCCCAAGGAGCCCAGGGACTCAGCCCAGTTCACCAAGGCCCTGGACATCATCCTTCACCTGCTGTATCTGCTGGAGAAACTGGAGTGCCATCCTGATCAGGAGGACATGAAACCCCAGAGGGTGAGGGTTTGCTCAGCTGCACCCCTCTCAGCAAGAATGGCTTCACTCCTGCACGTGGCGGTAGATTCGGACCACGAACGTGGGCCACTTCTAGGGGGCAGATTCCCTTCTCCCAAGTGGTCAAGGTGCTCTCAACTTCCGGGTCGATCCAGACAGCTGGGACTTTGACAACAGCACCCCAGTGCGCATCGCGAAGCAGAACAACTGCCTGGAGATCGTGAATGCCCTGACAGAGGCAGGGACTCACATGGATGCCACCAGCGCCTTCAAGAATATGGCCTGCAAGGTGCTGCATGAGAAACTGCTGGCCAAGATCACCATTCAGCCCTTCAACTACGTGACCCCACAGTGCCTTGTGGCCTTCACCCTGGACAACAAGATCCCCTACAAGGGCTTCATTCCCTAAGAGCTGGAGGCTTTCCTCCGGCTGTACTGAAAGTGGTCAGAGAGGAGAACCCAGGAGGGGTGGGGCCCGCACCTGTCTCCACCCTCTCTGAGGACCTCTTTTGGTGACTGAAAGTGGGAAGAGCTCACGCGGCCTCCAAGGTCCCCTCACCTCGTCATGGAGAGGGGCAAGAATCAATGAGCTGTCAGTAATAGAAACTTCCGGACTACATGCTCAGAGAACTGGCTTTCTCTAGGAGTCCGCACACACATACTCCACAAGGAGAAGATGCTCAACCTCCCACACATCCCGTTTGCTCCAGTTTCAGAGAATCTTGCCTTCTGACCCCTGGCAGAGGGAAGGCATCACCTCCCTCTCCTACTAGAAACACAAGAAGGAGCTGAGAGCTGGGTACAGCCTCTACCTCTTACGTATCAGACAGGATATATACATCCACCCAGGGCAGTGTTAGGACTGGGGGCTCTGAGGGGTCAAAGTGGGAGAATTCACCCTTCCAGCACATTCACACCTGCTCCTTCTGCCCTGCTGTGGGTCAGACTCTCTGCCCCTGGGCCACCAGCCCCTTTCATAGCCTTTGTTGTTTGGTGTTATGTTTATTTACCTGGCAAAGTGGAGCTGGTGCTTACCAGGTGGCTCAGTGGTAAAGAATCCACCTGCAATGCAAGAGACACAGGAGATGCGGGCTTGATCCCTGTGTCGGGAAGATCCCATGGAGAAGGGAATGGCAACTCACTCCAGCAGTCTTGCCTAGTGAATCCCATGGACAGAGGGTCCTGGTGGGCTACAGTCCATGGGGTCCAAAGAGTTAGATGCAACTGTGCACAGTCAGGCACAGGCAGCTTACGTTTGTGGTGCAGGAGGTTTTGCTGCCATACACTATTTTTTTTTTCATTTAAAAAAAAATTAATATATTTTAATTGGAGGCTGATTACTTTACAATATTGTGGTGGTTTTTGCCATACATCAACATGAATCAGACACTGGTGTACATGTGGCTCCCATCCTGAACCTCCTTCCCACCTCCTTCCCCATCCCATCCTTCTGGGTTGTCCGAGAGAACTAGCTTTGAGTGCCCTGCTTCATGCATCGAACTTTCATTGGTCATCTGTTTTACATATGGGAATACATCAACATGAATCAGACACTGGTGTACATGTGGCTCCCATCCTGAACCTCCTTCCCACCTCCTTCCCCATCCCATCCTTCTGGGTTGTCCGAGAGAACTAGCTTTGAGTGCCCTGCTTCATGCATCGAACTTTCATTGGTCATCTGTTTTACATATGGGAATATACATGTTTCAATGCTATTCTCTCAAATCGTCCCACTCTCGCCTTCTCCCATATAGTCCAGAAATCCATCCTTTACATCTGTGTCTCTTTTGCTGTCTTGCATATAGGGTCGTCATTACCTTCTTTCTAAATTCCATATGTGTGTTAATATACTGTATTGGTGTTTCTCTTTCTAACTTCACTCTGTATAATAGGCTCCAGTTTCATCCACCTCATTAGAACTGATTCAAATGCATTCCTTCTAATAGCTGAGTAATATTCCATCGTGCATATGTACCACAACTTCCTTATCCACTCATCTGCCGATGGACATCTAGGTTGCTTCCACACCCGAGCTATTGTATACAGTGCTGCAATGTACAATGGGGTACATGTGCCTCTTTAAATTCTGGTTTCTTTGGTGTGTTTGCCCAGCAGTGGGATTGCTGGGTCATATGGCATTTGTACATTCAATTTTTAAAGGACTCTCCACATTGTTCTCCAAAGTGGCTGTACTAGTTTGCATTCCCACCAGCAGTGTAAGAGGGTTCCCTTTTCTGCACACCCTCTCCAGCATTTATTGTTTGTAGACATTTTGATGGCAGCCATTCTGACTGGCTGGAGAAGGCAATGGCAACTCTTACTTGGGAAATCCCATGGACAGAGGAGCCTGGTAGGCTACAGTTCATGGTGTTGCGAAGTCATACTCGACTGAGCAACTTCACTTTCACTTTTCACTTTCATGTGCTGAAGAAGGAAATGGCAACCCACTCCAGTATTCTTGCCTGGAGAATCCCAGGGACGGGAGCCTGGTGGGCCGCCGTCTATGGGGTCGCACAGAGTTGGACACGACTGACGTGACTTAGCAGCAGCAGCATTCTGACTGGCATGAGATGGTACCTCATTATGGTTTTGATTTGCATTTCTTTGATAATGAGTAATGTTGAGCATCTTTTCATGTGTTTGTTAGCCATCTGTATGTCTTCTTTGGAGAAATGTCTGCTCAGTTCTCTGGTCCATTTTTTGTTTGAGTCACTTATTTTTCTGGTATTGAGCTGCATAAGCTGCTTGTATATTTTGGAGATTAATTCTTTGGCATTTGTTTCATTTGCTATTATTCTCTCCCATTCTGAATGCTGCCTTTTCACCTTGCTTATAGTTTCCTTTGTTGTGCAAATCTTTTAAGCTTAATTAGGTCCCATTTATTTTTGTTTTTATTTCCATTACACTGGGTGTGGGTCATAGAGGATCTTGCTGTGATTTATGTCAGAGTGTTCTGCCTACGTTTTCCTCTAAGAGTTTTATAGTTTCTGGTCTTACATTTAGATCTTTAATCAGTTTTGCATGTATCTTTTTCTATGGTGTTAGAAAGTGCTCTACTTTCATTCTTTTACAGGTGGTTGACCAGTTTCCCAGCACCACTTGTGAAAGAGATTCTCTTTTATCCACTGTATATTTTTGCCTCCTTTGTCAAAGATAAGATGTCTTTCGGTGTGTGGATTTATCTCTGGGCTTTCTATTTTGTTCCATTGATCTATATTTCTGTCTTTGTGCCAGTACCATACTGGCTTGATGACTGTATTGCCTCCTTTGTCAAAGATAAGATGTCTTTCGGTGTGTGGATTTATCTCTGGGCTTTCTATTTTGTTCCATTGATCTATATTTCTGTCTTTGTGCCAGTACCATACTGGCTTGATGACTGTAGCTTTGTAGTATAGTCTGAAGTCAGGAAGATTGATTCCTCCAGTTCCATTCTTCTTTCTCAGGATTGCTTTGGCTATTTGAGGTTCATTGTGTTTCCATTCAAATTGTGAAATTATTTGCTCTAGTTCTGTGAAATATACCATTGGTTCTTTGATAGGGATTGCATTGAATCTATGGATTCCTTCGGGTAGTATACTCATTTTCACTATATTGATTCTTCCAATCCACAAACATGGTATATTTCTCCATCTATCTGTTTCATCTTTAATTTCTTTCATCCGGTTTTATAGTTTTCTATATATAGGTCTTTGTTTCTTTAAGTAAGTTTATCCCTAAGCATTTTATTCTTTTCATTGCAATGGTGAATGGGATTGTTACCTTAATTGCTCTTTCTGCTTTCTCATTGTTAGTGTATAGAAATGCAAGGGATTTTTGTGTATTTATTGTATATCCTGCAACTTTATTATATTCATGATTAGCTCTAGTAATTTTCTGGTGGTATTTTGAGGGTTTTCTATGTAGAGTATAGAGTAATCTGCAAAAAGTGAAAGTTTTGCTGCTTCTTTTCCAATTTGGATTCCTTTTATTTATTTTTCTTCTCTGATTGCTGTGGCTGGAACTCCCAAAACTATGTTGAATAGTCGTGGTGAAAGTGGGCACTCTTGTCTAACTCCTGATTTCAGAAAAAATTCTTTCAATTTTTCACCATTGAGGATAATGCTTGCTGTGTGTTTGTCATATATGGCTTTTATTATGTTGAGATATGTTCCTTCTATGCCTGCTTTCTGGAGAGTTTTTTATCATAAATGGGTGTTGCATTTTGTCAAAGGCTTTCTCTGCATCTATTGAGATAATCAAATAATTTTTATCTTTCATTTTGTTAATATGGTGTATCACATTAATTGATTTTCAAATACTGAGGAATCCCTGCATCGGTGGGATGAAACCCACTTAGTCATGATGTATGATCTTTTTATTATGTTGTTGGATTTTTTTCCATTTAATTTTTTCAGGATTTTTGCATCTATGTTTGTCATTGATATTTGCCTGTAGTTTTCTCTTTTTTTTGTGGCACCTTTTCTGGTTTTGGTATTAGCATGATGGTGGCCTCATAGAATGAGTTTGGGACTTTACCTTCCTCTGCAGTTTTCTGGAAGATTTTGAGTAGGATAGGTGTTAGCTCTTCTATAAATTTTTGGTCAAATTCTCCTGTGAAACCATCTGATCCTGGGCTTTTGTTTGTTGGAAGATTTTGATTACAGCTTCGATTTCCATGCTTGTAATGGATCTGTTAAGATTTTCTATTCTGTCCTGGTTCAGTTTTGAAAGGTTATACTTTTTTAAGAATTTGTCCCTTTCATCCAAGTTGTCCATTTTATTGGCATATAATTGCTCATAGTAGTCTCTTATGATCTTTCGTATTTCTGTGTCTTTCGTATTTTGTGATTTCTCCATATTGATTTCTAATTTTATTGATTTGATTCTTCTCTCTTTTTTTTCATAATGAGTCTGGCTAATGGTGTGTCTATTTTATTTATCTTCTCAAAGAACCGGCTTTTAGTTTTGTTGATCGTTGCTACAGTTTCCTTCATTTCTTTTTCACTCATTTCTGCTCTGATTATTGGGATTTCTTTCCTTCCACTAACTTTGGAGTTCTTCTTTTTCTATTTGCCTTATGTGTAAAGGTAGGCTGTTTTTTTAATGTTTCTCTTGCTTCTTGAAGTAGGCTTGTATTGCTATGCACCTCTCTCTTAGCACTGCTTTCACTGAACCCCATAGGTTTTGGGGTGTCATGTTTTCATTTTCATTTGTTTCTATGCATATTTTGATTTCTTTTTTTATTTCTTCCATGATCTGTTAGTTATTCAGAAGAGTGTTGTTTAACCTGCATCTGATTGTGTTTTTATAATTTTTAAAAAAATTAGTTGACATCTAATCNTCATATGGAAACACAAAAGATCCCAAATAGCCAAAGCATTCTGGAGGAAGAAGAAAGGAGCTGCAGGAATCAAGCTTCCTGCCTTCAGATCATGCTACAAAGCTACAGTCATCAAGACAATATGGTCCTAGCACAAAAACAGAATCATAGACCAATAGAACAAGATAGAAAGCCCAGAAATAAACCCATGCACCTACGGGCACCTTACTTTTAACAAAGGAGGCAAGAATATACAATGGGACAAAGACAGCCTCCTCAATAAATGGTGCTGGGAAAACTGGACAGCTACATGTAAAAGAATGAAATTAGAATGCTTCCTAACACCATACACAAAGATACACTCAAAATGGATTAAAGACCTAAATGTGATACCAGAAACTATAAAACTCTTAGAGGAAAACATGGCCAGAACACTCGATGACATAAATCAAAGCAAGATCCTCTGTGACCCACCTCCTAAAGTAAAGGACATAAAAACAAAAGTAAACCAGTGGGACCTGATTAAACTTAAAAGCTTTTGCACAGCAAAGCAAACTATAAGCAAGGTGAAAAACAACTCTCAGAATGGAGAAAATAATAGCAAATGAAACAACTGACAAAGGATTAATTTCCAACTATCCAAGCAGCTCATACAACTCAACACCAGGAAAACAAACAACCCAATCAAAAAGTGGGGAGAAGACCTAAACAGACATTTCTCCAAAGAAGACGTACAGATGGCTAACAAACACATGAAAAGATGCTCCACATCACTCACTATTCAGTTCAGTTCAGTCACTCAGTCGTGTCCTATCCATACATGACCACTGGAAAAACCATAGCCTTGACTAGATGGACCTTTGTTGGCAAAGTAATGTCTCTGCTTTTGAATATGCTATCTAGGTTGGTCATAACTTTCCTTCCAAGGAGTAAGCATCTTTTAATTTCATGGCAGCAATCACCATCTGCAGTGATTTTGGAGCCCAGAAAAATAAAGTCTGCCACTGTTTCCACTGTTTCCCCATCTATCTCCCAGAGAAATGCAAACCACGTTCTGAACTCACACCAGTCAGAATGGCCATCATCAAAAAGTCAACAAACAATAAATGCTGGAGAGGGTGTGGAGCAAAGGGAATGCTCTTGCATTGTTGGTGGGAAGGTAAATTGATATAGCCACTGTGGAAGATGGTATGGAGATTCTTTAAAAAGCTAGGAATAAAACCGCCATATGACCCAGTAATCCCACTCCTAGGCATATACCCTGAGGAAACCAAAATTGAAAGAGACACATGTATCCCATTGTTCATCGCAGCACTATTTACAATAGCTAGAACATGGAAGTAACCTAGATTTCCATTGAAAGATAAATTGAGAAAGAAGTTGTGGTATATATACACAATGGAATATTACTCAGTCATAAAAGGAACGCATTTGAGTCAGTTCTAACCAGGTGGTTGAACCTAGAACCTATTATACAGAATGAAGTGAGTCAGAAAGAGAAAGAGAAATACCATATTCTAAAATATGAAATCTAGAAAAATGGTACTGAAGAATTTACTTACAGGGCAACAATGGAGAAACAGACATAGAGAATAGACTTATGGACATGGGGAGAAGGGAGGAGAGGGTGAGATGTCTGGAAAGAGTAACATGGAAACTTACATTACCATATGTAAAATAGATAGCCAATGGGAATTTGCTGCATGGCTCAAATATTAATATTAGAGTAGGACATGACTGAGCGACTGAAGTGAACTGAATATTAAAAACCTATTGTATTTCATCTTCTGTACAAATCATTAGTGATTTCCCCTCAAACAGGGGCTCTGTATCAACCTAGAACGGTGGAATGAGGAGGGAGATGGGAGGGAGGTTCAAAAGGGAGGGGAAATATGTATACCTATGGCTGATTCATGTTGAAGTTTGACAGAAAACAGCAAAATTCTGTAAAAGAATTATCCTTCAATACAAAATAAATTAATTTAAAAAATAAAATGAGTAATCATTTAAATTAAAACAACAATGAATATTTTCTCTAAAATTCACTACTCTCTCATTCTGAAATGAAGCTTTTACAGTCGTTATCTACTGTATGATTTCAATCCCACATTTCTCTCCTAAAAGGAGAAAAAGAAGGCAAAATTCAAATTAGAACAGTTAGCCACATATAGAGGAACTACATGCAGCTGATGCAGGTTGGACAAAGGGAAACTAGATGACGATGATGACAGAAAACACTCCTATGTTTCTTACTACATGCTATGCACCTAGAGCATTTAGGATATGCCAGGCCCTGTTCTAAGTGACATATAACTATGTACATTCATATAAACGCATTGAATTCTCACAGAAACCATATGAGCTAGATACTATTATACATATTTTTAAAAGAGGAAACTAGAAGAGGTAAATAATTTTCTCAAGATGACATAGGTCTTGTGTAGGAGAGATTAAAACAAGGCAGCATGCCTCCACTTACATAGACTATCTGGCACTTACAGAGACTATTTAGCTCTTCTGGAAGGGGAAATCACTAATGATTTGTACAGAAGATGAAATACAATAGGCTTTTAATATTAAGTAGAATGAATAAGTTTTGCTATTATCCCATTATACCAAATTTTAAAATACTGAGCCTGATCTGATCATGACATCAAATTTGCTTTCCTCTTTTGGTTAGGCTAAAATAGTGAACTCCAGAACTGTGTCTTATCTCTGCCAAACTTCACTATTCTTTCACTCCTGTGCTGTACTCTTTATATCCACAAGCCTCATTTCATTTATTCTATAGACCTTAAGCATTCCGATTCATAGGCATGGATTGAGACTTTTTCCAACTTTCTACTTCATTTAGTATATAGGTGCAAAATTCACTAGAGCCAATAATATTTAGTTACAGCTACCACTATTCAATGCAAAAAGTTAATGCCTGTGCTAAAAATAATTAATTTTACATTCTGAGCCCATAGACTTCCCTATCAGCACATAAATAGAGTCATCCCATAAGCATAGCTGGAACCATAGCTATGGAGGTGAGTTTGCATTCTGCTAGCCATGAACGTATCCTCAAACAGTCCAGCATATTCCCCACTCCAATAATTATTCACATACACTTCTTCCATTAATTTGGCTCTTTCTGCTCTGTTGTGCCAGTTCAGAAAATATATATGTGATTCATAGATCAGTTAAGAGCGCTATGCTCTGAAAATTAGTCTACAGTCTCATCACAACTGTAGGGAGATGTAATTTTCTCTGACTTTTGAAAGAAGACACTATCTATGCTGCCCACCTTGATGCTTTTTGAGTGAGAGTTGTCTGCTTCACTAGACTAATTACTGAACAAGGCTGAATTTCTGTTTTGTTTTCAAGCCATTTCCCCCCTTCCTACTAACCATCTGTTTCTTTGAACTCTTTTTCACACACTTTAAACAAAACCCACTGAAACGTCTCCACAAAACTATTAATGTCAGTCCTTGACTTGGTTTCTCCAATTTTCCACGAGAAAATTTAAGAATACAATATTATTTCTCTATTCTTAAAGATTTTTCATAGATATAGGATGGAAAGTAATCATATACCAGGCAATCTAAAAGCATTATTTGTAAAGAAATATTTCTGGAAAGAAAACAAAAAGTGATTAATATTGGTTGTCCTCAGGGAAGAGAAGTGGGGAGAGGACTTGTGCACATCTTTTCACGTGCTTCTTTGCTATCTGTAGATAATCTTTGATAAAGCATCTGTGCATACATTTTGGCCATTAATTGGGTAGGTAGTTTTCTTATTTATAGCATTTTTGAGAGACTGTCATATATTCTGGATACAAGCCCTTTATCATTAATATACTTTGCAAACAGTTTCATCTCGACTGTAACTTGTCTTCTGAAAAACAGAAGTTCTTAATTTTATGAACCAGAATCTATCAATTTGTTCCTTTAATGGACCATGTTTTTTGGTGTCATACCTAACAACTCTTTGCTTGACGCAAGGTCACAAATAATTTCCCTTATGTTTTCTTGTAGAAGTTTTATAATTTTACACTTAGGCCAATGATCCATTTTGAGCTAATATTCGTATATCGTATGAGATATAGATCCAAGTTCATGTAATTTTTTTGTACACGCATTTCCAATTTTTGAAAAGAATGTACCTTTTGGACAGAAGAGTACAAAATGGACATAAAATACAGCACAGTACTTTTGCATCTTTGTCAAAAGTTAACATATATATATGGGGCTATTTATCCACCCTCTACTTATGTGTCTTGATGCCAATATCGCACTGTCTTGCGACCCCACGGACTCTAGCCTGCCAGGCTCCTCTGTCCATGGGACTCTCCACGCAAGAATACTGGAGTGAATTGCCAGTATTTCCTTCTCCAGGGGATCTTCCTGACCCAGGAATTGAACCCAGGTCTCCAGCATGGCAGGAAGATTCTTACCGACTGAGCTACAAGGGAAACCCCGGTCTTTATTACTGCACCTTTATAATAAGTCTTCATGAGAGTTATACATCGTGAGAAACATTGGCTGGATGAAGCACCAGCTGTAATCAAGATTGCTGGGAGAAATATCAATAGCCTCAGATACGCAGATGACACCACCCTTAAGGCAAAAAGTGAAGAAGAACTCAAGAGCCTCTTGAGGCAAGTGAAAGAGGAGAGTGAAAAAGTTGGCTTAAAGCTCAGCATTCAGAAAATGAAGATCATGGTATCCAGTCCCATCACTTCATGGCAAATAGATGGGAAAAAAGTGGAAACAGTGAGAGACTATTTTGGGAGGGGCTCCAAAATCACTGTGGAGGGTGACTACAGCCATGAAATTAAAAGATACTTACTCCTTGGAAGAAAAGTTATGACCAACCTGCTGGTGCTGCTAAGTCACTTCAGTCGTGTCCAACTCTGTGTGACCCCATAGACGGCAGCCCACCAGGCTCCCCCGTCCCTGGGATTCTCCAGGCAAGAACACTGGAGTGGGTTGCCATTTCCTTCTCCAATGCATGAAAGTGAAAAGTGAAAGGGAAGTCGCTCAGTCGTTTCCGACTCTTCGCAACCCCATGGACCGCAGCCTACCAGGCTCCTCTGTCCATGGGATTTTCTAGGCAAGAGTACTGGAGTGGGGTGCCATTGCCTTCTCCGATGACCAACCTAGACACATATTAAAAAGCAGAGACATTACTTTGCCAACAAAAGCCCATCTAGTCAAGGCTATGGTTTTTCCAGTAGTCGTGGATGGATGTGAAAGTTGGACTATAAAGAAAGCTGAGTGCCGAAGAATTGATGCTTTTGAACTGTGTTGTTCGAGAAGACTCTTGAGAGTCCC
>SJYT01014412.1:2034-42280 GCA_006410635.1 Cephalophus harveyi
CAATAACAAGCTATTATCTCAAATGTCCTTTTTTATCTTGACATATAGAAGGTGAAGAAAGGTTTAAACTATTTACAAAATGTCACTGGTAATATCTGAAGCGCACAAATGAGGACATGGAAATTATTTCCAGCCTTTTCATCTTCCAGCCAAATTTATTTTTTAAACATTCCAATATATAAAACTTGGAAGTCGGTTAACGTCTTGGAGCCGTGAAATCTGTAGGACTGTGCAGGCCCTCCATGTAAACATGTGTCCAGCAGATCCCAGAGCCCAATTTTCCAAGCCTTCCGTCCAACAAGAGGCTTAAGGCAGTTTGGGGCCCGCAGCTCCCTGCAGGGTGCTGGGCTTTGCAGAGAGAAGCCTGGCCAAGGCGGCTCCCCAAACAATGCCCAGTGCCCGGCAGTTGTGGCTCTTTTTTATCAGAAGGGCTTATCCACTGGGATCTAATTAGAAAACAAACCCTCTGGAAGGTTTACAACAGAGAGGCTTTCCGGGAGGAGACTGGTTTTCCAGGTAACAAATGAGCTGAGAGGATGGGGGTGCAACTCCAAGACCAGCAAGAGCAAGAAGCTCCTATGGCCCCAAGCTGGAATGTCCTAAGCTGGAGGGGACAAGAGACGGGAGCCCAGGGGCTGGGGTCACCTCCAGAAGTTTAGAATCATGGGAGGCCTGTCTGATGGCAACTGGGGCCACGGATGATATGCAAGGGCTACTGGAGAAACCTTCAGAAATGGTGAGGCGGGGAGACACACCCCAGCCTGTCCCTCCTACCCCCACTCTTTGCCTCCTTGCGGGGAGGCACTCTCTCAGTGACCCCAGCCGGAAGTCAGCCAAGCCAGGACCCTGGCCACACTGGGGTTGAGATTGGCTCCTCTGACAAGGAATGGATCTGAGGTTAGATAGACAGTCTTGGCAACACACACACACCCCTTCAGAACCTGTGTGTATTGACCCATCCTGCCAAGTGTTACCATGCCTTCTCGTTTGCATGGAGGATTCAGAACATAAACTCAGTCCAGCCATTCCGGTCTGGAAATCACATCCTCACCACCAGCCATGGAGACATTTGTTTGGCCTCAGGGAGCTCACAGGAAACCATGAAACTGCTGGCCAGACACCTAAGCTCTTTCCCACCCTGCTCTTTTATTTCCAGTCCAGTGTGTTTCCTGAAGAACTGCACCTTGCCCTCTTTTCATCTGCCAAGTCCTTAAGGCCTGGGGACACACATCACTGATCCTTCCTTCAGTGCCCCTGAAAGAGCTTGCCAAGTACCCTGAGATTCCTTAGGGGTGCAGCTCTCCCAAGAGGGCTGAGGGGGCCCCAGAGCAGGTCCGGCTGAGCATCTCTGAGGCTGCACCTTCATTGTCCCGCATAAGAAACTTGTCCTCCATCAGCCCACTGTGAATGTGCTTTGAGGTGTTGTAGCTCTTCCCCTCCCCTTCATTCCTTCAGGGCTTCCCTGGTGGCTCAGAGGTTAAAGCATCTGCCTGCAATGTGGGAGACCTGGGTTCGATCCCTGGGTCGGGAAGTTCCCCTGGAGAAGGAAATGGCAACCCACTCCAGTATTCTTGCCTAGAGAATCCCAAGGACGGAGGAACCCGGTGGGCTATAGTTCACGGGGTTGCGAAGAGTTGGACACGACTGAGTGACTTCACTCATTCCTTCATAAAGATCTCCTTGTAAAAGGTCTGTCTTATCTATTTCAACAATAAGATTATGCAGATGAAAGAACAGCATAAATTGTTGGGATACCACACAAAGATAAGCTGTCATTTTTATAGTCACTAGTATTATTCTATGATCTGGATGCAAGGGGAAGGGATCCTGGTTCCTTCCATGGCCCTTAGAGCAAGTTGGCGGGGGGTAAGGGGCAAAAAGGGGTAACTAGAAGGCCGAGCTTTACCAGCAGAGAAACAGTGGGATGAAAGGGAGTTTTAGAAAAGCTAAAACCTCATAAGGGAACACAGGAGGGGAAGGATAGCAGCTGAGGATGCAGACTGTCCCCCCAGGCTACTCCCCCATCCCTTTTTTGTGAGAATATTTGATTCACATAAAAGGCATTCTCCCATCTTCCCCCCACCCCGCCCCCGTGTGTGTCTTCCGGACCATCACTCCTTCCCCACCACAGGCTCCTCCAACCAGAGCTTGTCTGAGCCTTCAGAGGGCCTTTGGTCCCTCGCGTCCCCCACACTTATTCAATTTAAACTTGACTTCCTATTTCCAGCCTTGAGGAACGAGCAGCCCGAGAGAAAAGCCACAGGACATGCAATGAAGACACGGTGGGAAAGCACAGGGCACGAGGGGGAACCAGGGCTGGGAAAGGACTCCCGATTCCCAGTGGCCCCAGCACCCCCGGGAACCCCCTGCTCCTTCCCTCGCCCTCAACGCCCATCCACTCATTCGAGGATCTGATGGCCTCTGTTTCAAGTTTCCGAGACTGCAAGCTGGTCTCCCCGGAACGACCGGAGGCCACAAGGGAAGACCTCCTCAGAAGAAAGAAGTCAGTCAATTCCAAGAAGGTGGAAAACAGATCTCCTGACCTTCAGGAGATGGTAAGTGAAACAGGCAACAGAGGCAGTTTCCTCGACAACTGGAGAAGCCATCCATACGGAATATATATTATTAAAACCTTCAGCCTGGGACTTTAGATGTGCAAACAGGAACTCAAAGTAAGAGGAAGATCACTGTGGGATCCAGTCCATCGCAGGGGAGGGAGGATCCACACTGAGCCTTGTCATGGACTGAATTCTGTCCCCTCATCCTCCAGGCCTCGGAGCGTGACACTACGGAGGCTGCGTCTGTCTCTACAGAGATCAAGTTAAAGTAAGGTCATGACCACGGGCCTGAATACAATAGGACAGCTGTCCTTTCACGCGGGAAATTTGGCCTTAGAGACAGACGCACAGGGAGGGAAGATGATGTGAAGACACAGGTAGACCCAGGTCAGCTCAGGACGGCCGAGACCTGACTCCCGTGAAGCTGACCTCATATGAAGAACAGGAAGGCGATTCCCCACCCCTGGGTCTGATTCTCTTGTATCTTGCAAATTCTTTGTGCTTTCATTTTGCATTAATTCTTTCATCAGTCTGGAGTTGGTTTCGTATGTGGTTTGAAGTGTAGACTAATCTGGTTTTGTCTGAAATGGCTTACTGACGGTCCTGACACGTCTCCCTACAGATGTCAAATGCCATCTTCCAAACTCTGGTCTTACTCTTCATCTAGTCAGTCCATTTTTGTACCAGTTTCAAACCTTTTTTTTTTTTTTTTTACTGTATCCCTATAAACCATTTTAAAGTTTGGCAGTGTGCGTGCCCCATCATTTTTTTCTGAATCTTCATGGTCAGCTTGCCTTTTATTGCCCCTGTCAAACTTTAAAACCACTTTGTCAGGTTTAAAAAAATAATAAATCCTTCCTGTTTTAAGTAGACTTGCATTAACTTTAGCAATTAATCTAGGAGGAATAAACATCTTTACAATTGTCTTAGGTTCATTTACTTTCAAAGAATAGAGGCTCATTAAAATTGCCTTAAGCAATAGCCTAACAACCTCACTCCAGTATTCTTGCTGGGAGAATCCCATGGACAGAGGAGCCCAGTGGGCTACAAGTCCATGGGGTCACAGAGACTCGGGCACAACTGATTATTCGAGTACATAGCAAGTGTAAATATCCAAAGAGAAATGAAGAGAAAGAAAAATTTCTCTGGAATCCAGACAGCACTCATGTCAGACTTGGTGGGAAGTGAAATGTCAACTGGGCTTTGGGCTTTGGAAGGGGCTTCCAGACCAAGATTTAGTTTCTGTAACACACCATATATACCCCATCACTGAGGTGACTTGGCTCCTGTCAAACACTGCTTCTTTCACTCCCGATGTCACATCACTTATCGATGGCCTCACCGTGTTCTCGCAGCTCACTACGGTTTTCTCTTACTTGAGGTTTCTTGTTCCCCAATTTCTGCTCACTTTCTGCTCACTCTTGGCTCCTTATCAGCCTTTGCTGTTTGATGGCTCAGAATTTAATAACATAGTTTTATGGCAATGATACTTCTTTTTAAGGTGACCTTCTATTTATGGCAAGTGATAATACTAGCCTTCCATTTATGGCAATAAACTGAAAACTCCTTGGAAATCAACATTTTTAAGTTTAAAACATGATAGATTTAAACAAAAAATATTACATAAACCAAGGCATGAGTTTACACAGACGAGCTTTTTTTCTTTTAATTGTGGAAGAAGGTAATAAATGGTTACAGTTTGAAAATCACTGTCTGGTCTAGTAGAAATTTATGGAATGAGATTAAGAAATTTTTAGATCCTTCCCTCACTTTACCAACACCAAGCTATACAGCTCCACCCACATCATTCTGGCTCTCCAGCGACCTTTTTTTCCTCACCATCCATCCAAACTGATCTGACTATTCTGCCTACCCCACCTTCCTTAAGGAGAGGAGTCAATGAGACAGAAATGACTGACAGCACTTTGGAGAGCCCTGGACACGTGCAAGGACTGCTGGCGCGGGATGGAGGCTGTTGGCATGGCAACGGGATGGTTTCCTACTGCTCCATATGAAGGGGACTCAAACGATGCATCGTTCATCAGGCCTGTCCCATTCCTGCCCTCTATATGCAGAAAGACTAACCCCAGCAGAATACTTTTTTGTAAGGATAACGCAGAGCCATTATGATGTCCCTGACAAATTAGTAAAGTGAAACACCAGAAATTTACAGAATGATGTCTGAGAAAGGATTGTGGAGTCAAGTTAAAACACAAACCACCACTTGCCACTGTACTGGACTAGGCATAGCCTGTCTAAAGTTCAGCCATATGACCTTGGCTCTCAAGAGAGTCTAACTCAGTAAAGATAAAATATGTATTTTAAACTATATAGACAGTAAAGAATTTGCCTGCAGTGCAGGAGACTTGAGTTCGATCCCTGGGTCAGGAAGATCCCCTGGAGGTGGGGATGGCAACCCACTCCAGTATGCTTACCTGGAGAATCCCATGGACAGAGGAGCCTGGCGGGCTACAGTCCATGGAGTCGCTAAAGAGTCAGACATAACTGAGCGACTAACACTTTCACTTTTCACTGAGAAAAATGTGATGTGACCTGATGAAAAAACAGATTAAGTGCTGGAGTAAGAGAGAAGAGGAAGACGATATTTCTGGGTAAGGAAGGTAACATCTCAACTACATCGTGAAGGCTGAGTAGCATTTATATGTAAGGAGAGGAAGGAAAAGCGTTTCTGTGGTGGGGGAAGTGGGCACTGAGAACAATGGTACAGAGGTAAGGCATCCCTGAGCACAAGCAGGCAAGAGTTCGCAGTCTCAGGTGGCACCGGGCGCTGAAATCAGGGAGGAATCGGGTCCCCCTTGAAAAAGACCTTGGGCACAGGGCTGCAAAGATACTGAGCTCCAGTTAAAAGTTTCATTAGAATGATGTCATGATCAAATTACTTGTTTCAATAAGACTGACAGTAATGGCATATCAGATGAATGATGGGTACAAGAAGTTAACATGACAGGAGAAAAGGCAGTTTAGGAAGTGGTGGTGATGACAAGCAGCAAATGGGAGAGGAAGGGAGGAAGTCAGTCTTAGGGTCTTTAACTTTTCAAGATCTGTCTCACAACTTCTGCAGTAGGCCTTCTCCTACCTGTATGCAGCAGGAAAGGATAAAAGCAACTATCATAAAGAGGGTTGAAGTTCTGCCAAAAATCACACCACCACCTGGTGCTCAGATAGAAACTAGGTTTAGTGCTAGGATTAAAAACTGACGGTAACTTACCTCAGTGCCTAATTTGTCATCTCCCTTGCCAAAAATTGAGCCAAAACATTGTCAAAGGACCAATAGTTTTATGCTGTATATCCCAGAGAAAGTGGACTTGCATTCCCAGCGTTGCCTTAGATATGATCAAAATTATCAGGCTAGACTCCTCCCCAATTGCTTCCATCCAGACCCCCGCTCCTTCACCAGCATGATGATGACAAGATTTGTACAGGGGCAGTAGGTTCTACATGAGCTTTCCAGCCACCAACATGCCACCTTCCAGAGGGAGCCTGGCTTCGATTACTTGGGGACAAAAATAAGCTCGGCTTGAAGAGAGATCCCCATGTTCTAAATAACAGATACCAAAATATCCAGCACTCTAAATAGAGGAACTTGAGCCCTTCTTCTTCAGAGAGAGGCAACGGATGGATGTCACCGGGAGCTGTGATGCCAAGAACGCGTGATGCTTCCCAGATGCCCAGATTGACACACTGCGCAAACTATTTATGAAATTTCTCTGGAAGAGTCAAGGAACATAACAGCCTGCCCACTGCCCCCACCATCGCCACCCAAGTTCACTGGAGAAGCTCTGCTCAGAATGACAGAGATGGCCAGCTCTGGGGAGGTTTGCTGTCTGTTAGCGTCTGATTTCTCTCCCCGATAACACCAAGTGTTCTTTTTTTCCCTTTAATTCCAATACATCTTAAATAGTTGGCTACGTCACCATTGCCAAATTGGATGCTCAATTCCCTCTGACCTTTGTCACTATCATCTCCAACAGCCACAAGGAGCTGTTATTCTGTGCCAGAACTAAGGGGACTAAATAGAGGGGCATACTTCCCCCATTTCCAGCCACACACACACAGAGACACACATACTACCAGTGATAAACATTAAGCAACTCATAGATGTTGTGATCTCATAAGGGAAGACTTCATCAAAGCGTGTTTTAAAACACTGATTGATTACATAATTAAATAACCACTATCTCCCTTGCCCCCAGGGCTGACTCATCGCAACTGCTTTTTCCTCTTATGGCTGCTCTCGAATAACGGAACAGGCATGATCCCATATGATTTGTCTTCGGAATTCATCCTTGGAGGAGAGGTTTGTCTGGACTCAGGGTTGCTCAGGGTCATTCCAAGCCCCACATGCCAGGTACCACCAGAAAGCCACACTCCCAGGTGAATTCAAAGTCAGAGCATATCTAGTCTCAGGCAAAGGGATTTCCCCCGGGGTGTTACTGCCAATGCTGCCTTCCTTCCATCCCCTTTGCTTAATTCCCAAGTGAAGACAGAAGAGTTGTGAGCATGTGGTTTGGCTGACTGCTTAGTTTCTATAGAAACGTTTCCCCTACGGGCTTAACGTCAGAACAGCAACAACAACAAACACCCCACACAAACAAGAAAAGCATTTCTTAGCATAACAGCACTGAAAATGACTATGAGTGAAAAGGAAAGAAATTTATCTTCTCCTCTGGGGCTGTCTTATCCAACACTTCCTCACTGCATCATCCCGCCACCCCGGCCCCACCCCAACATCACCCCACCACCCTGCTTCTCCCAAGCACAGCATCAAACCTGTGGTTTTCGTCTTTTTGAAGCGTGAATTTCCTCTGAACTGGGAAGAAAGCTAAGGGTCGGTCGGCAGAGTTCAGATTCACTTGAAAAATGCTGCCTTCATTCCTGTCTTGGAGAACAACAGTGTGCAGTGTAAAGACACACTGTCTAAGAAGTAAGCCAGTAAATGAACCTGGTTGCCTAACTTTGCTCTTTCACCCAGGAACCCTCCCCTCTCACTGCATATCCCACAGCTTTGCTATTTAACATCTTAAGTATGCTAACCACGTGACTTCCCTGGTGGGTCAGACGGTAAAGAGTCCGCCTCCAATGCGGGAGACCTGGGTTCTATCCCTGGGTGGGGAAGATTCCCTGGAGGGGAAAGGGCAATTCACTCCAGTATTCTTGCTTGGAGAATCCCGGGGATAGAGGAACCTGATGGGCTACAGTCTATGGGGTCGCAAAGAGTTGGACATGACTGAGCGACTAAGCACAGCATAGCACATGTTAACCATACTGAGAGCACCTACAAAATACTTTGGGATGCAATACTCTAGTAATTTTGAAGCAAAAAATCTAAAGTTAATCACTATTTAGGGAAATGCAATCCTAACACTCATTCTGCAGAAAAGGCAGTCAATCCCTTTCAGACACTAGGAGGGGAAGGTGTGTGCAGACTTAGCTCTGAACTGCCACCAGAAATGATATCTTCAACTTCAAAAACTCTCAACTAATAACTATGATTCTATACAAGGAGAATCCATCTTCATGCACAGACACAGGTAAAGAATGTGAGATCCAAAACAGCCCTGCAAACAAACCAAACTCAAACTTGAAAAAGGAATTCTCCTTCACTGTCGGTGGGAATGTAAATTGCTATGGCCACTATGGAGAACAGCATGGAGGTTCCTCAAAAAACAAAAACAGAGTTGCCATATGATCCTGCAGTCCCACTCTGGGACAAAACTCTAATTTGTATCTGGACAAAACTCTAATTTGAAAAGATATATGTACCCCAATATCCACAGAAGCACTATCCACAATAACCAAAACATGGAAGTAACCTAAATGTCCATTGACAGGAATGGATAAAGAAGATGTAAGATTAACTCAGCCACAAAAAAGAATGGCATTTGCAGCAACATGGATGCACCTAGAGATTATCATCCTAAGTGAAGTCAGTCAGAGAAAGACAAGTATCATATGATATCACTTAAATGTGGCATCCGAAAAATGATACCAACAGCTTATTTACAAACAGAAACAGACTCACAGACATAGGAGAACTATCTGGTGGTCACTGCTGTTTTAGTAGCTAAGTCATGTCTAACTCTCTTGTGACCCCATGGACTGCAGCCTGCCAGCCTCCTCTGACCATGGGATTTCCCAGGCAAGAATACTGGAGTGGGTTGCCATTTCCTTCTCCAGGGGATCTTCCTGACCCAGGAATCAAACCCAGTCTCCTGCATTGGCATGTAGATTCTTTACCACTGAGCCACCTGGGAAGCTTAACCAAAGGGTAAAAGTGGGAGGGATAAATTAGGAGTTTGGGATTAATAGACACACACTACTATATATAAAATAAATAGTAAGAGCCTACTATACAGTACATGGAACTATACCCAATATCTTATAATAACTTACAATGGAAAAGATATGAAAAAGAATATATGTGTGTAATGCATAATTTAATCATTTTGCTTTATGCCTAAAATGATGCTAAAGCTGAAACTCCAGTACTTTGGCCACCTTTGACTCATTGGAAAAGACTCTGATGCTAGGAGGGATTGGGGGCAGGAGGAAAAGGGGATGACAGAGGATTAGATGGCTGGATGGCATCACTGACTCAATGGACGTGAATTTGAATCAACTCCAGGAGTTGGTGATGGACAGGGAGGCCTGGTATGCTGCGATTCCCGGGGTCGCAAAGAGTCGGACATGACTGAGTGACTGAACTGAACTGAATTGAACGCACTGCAAATCAACTACAATTTAAAAAAATAAATCAAACCCAAACAGGACATGATAGAGTCCAAGACTGAGTTTCAGAAACACATTCTCTGGTCTCACAGTTCTACGTAAGTCTGTGACAGCTCTTCTCCCATCAACCTGTTATTTCTCACTTCATGGAATATTGAGAAAGCTATTATTTGTCTCCATTAATAGAAACAACAAGATTCACATCTCTAATATAAAATGTTAAAAAAAAAAAAAAACTAAAGAGAAACTTGGAAAATGTAAATACTTCTACTGTGATGGAAGACTGAAAAACACATCCTTTCAAGAACCCAATGTTGGTGAATTCTGCTTCACAATTATAGGAAGAGCTGACATCCAAGGATCAAAAAGCAACATAACTACGAACACTTGGCCACCACAATCCTGATACACCTGTGGTAACTTTTCTGACACCTCCTGCTTAAAACCCCAAAGGTCAACTATGGCTGATTCATGTTGATGTTTGGTAGAAATCAACACAATACTATAAAGCAATTCTCCCTCAATTAAAAATAAATGTTGAGAGACTCATCCAACAGGAATATATATTTTAAATTATTTCCATGACTGTGCTGATACACTGCAGAAATCAAGAAAAGAAAAATTAAAAACCCACAATCAAATGGGAGATTTGAATACATTTCTTTTGGTAACTGATAAAAAAGGCAAACAGAATGTGAGGTAAAATATAGAAGATTTGCACAAACCTAACCTGATTGATTAAAAGATTTTGCAGAATACATATTTCCAGTTCACAATTAACATTATAAAGTTAATCCATGTAATATAAACTACCTTATAAAGTTTCAGTAAGTTCTAAAAATCTGAAGCCATGCAGAATATATTCTCTGAGTTCATCGAAATTACACTAGAAATCAATTTACAAGGTACAAAATACCCTCAAATCCTTAGAAATTAGGCAACACTAATAGCTAAGGGTCAAAGAAGGAATAATAAGGCAAATTGTAAAGTATGTTTAGTAGATGATTGTGAAAACACAGCCTATTAAAACTTTAGGCTACTACTGGGGTTTCCCTGGTAGTTCAGACGGTAAAGAATGCCCACAGTGTGGGAGATCTGGTTTCAATCCTTGGGTCAGAAAGATCCCTTGAAAAGGGAATGGTTACCCATTCCAGTAATCTTGCCTAGAGAATTTTATGGACAGAGGAGCCTGGCAAGCTACAGTCCCTGGGGTCACAAAGAGTGGATATGACCAAACAACTAACACTTTCAGTTTTACCATACTTGCAGGGAAGTTGTACCTTTAAATACATGTATTAGGAGAGAAAAAGGCTAAAACCTTGGTGTAAGTATCAGTCTCAAGGGTATAGGGATAAAAAGCAGATCAAACCCAAGAGAATAAAAAGAAAAAAATTATGACCACAAGAGAAAAATTGATGAAACAAAAGTAAATGTAATAAAATCAAAGTCAAAAACTGTCCCTTTGAAAAAACTAAAACAACTGACAAAGATGCAATTTCACAAATACAACTGATTAAGAAAAGAAAAGGTATAAATTCCCAGTATTGGACCTCAAAAGGGAGCTATTACTACAGATCCTACAGATACTAAAGAAACAGCAAAAGTATATGTTTGAACTTTATATAAATACATGTGAAAGTTCAGGCAAGACACATTCCTAGAAAAATACAATCTATAAACTGGCATAATCTAAATAAACTTATATCTTTTAAAGTTGAATTCACAGTTTAAAACCTCTCCACCAAGAAAACTTCAATCTCAGAGAACTTCAGTGTCAAGGTCCATTGAATGCGTAAAGAAGAACTAACAATTTTAAACACAACTTCTAGAGGCTAGGAAAAAGAAAAGGGAACACTTCCCAACTTATTTTATGAGGCCAATATAATCTTATTACCAAAACTTGGCAAGGAAATTACAAGTAAGGAAATTGTAGGCCAAGAACTCTCATGAGCAAAATTGCACAAGTTCTAAACAAAGGGTAGCACGTCAAATTCAGCAATATAAAAATAGTCCATCACAGTCAAATTGGGCTTGCTCCAGGAACAGAGAATAGGTTTAACATTTCAAAATCCAGTCAACGGAATTTTCAAAAATCATTTGATCATCTGAAGAGATACCAAAAAAGCATGTAATAAGCCTCAATATCCAGTCACTGATAAAACATAGTAAACTGGGAATAGATGTAATTTTTCTTAATTCTGCCAAAGGTATCTACAGAAGAATCTATATCAATCATAATACTAAATATTTAAAGCTTTTCCCCTTTTATCAGGAACAAAACAATAATGCCCATATTCACCATTTCTATTAAACACTGTGCTAAAGATAGTAGTCAGTATAGCAAGACAAAATAAAATTACAAAGATTTAAAGGGAAGGAATATTGTCATAATCCACAGCTGGGAGTAATGTATGTAGAGAAAATCCCCCAAAATCTCTAGCTACATCATTAAAATCAGTAAGCGAACTTAGCAAGGTCACTAGATACAAATTCATTATGCAAAGTTACACCGCATTTCTATTCACTGGCAATAAAAATGAGAAAAGTAAACATTAAACATGGTTTTAATACAACAGTACCAAAAATATATCCAACGCCTGAGGATAAACCAAATAAAAGATGCAAAAAACTACTCAGAAAACTAAAACACTGAGAGAAATTAAAGACAGTCTATATAGTAAAATTCATGTTCATGAATTTAAAGGCCCAATGTTAGAGATTAAATCTGTATAGTCTCTCCAGACTGAGCTAAAGATTCAATAGTTTGTTCAACATCCTAGCAGGGGAGTGTGTGTGTGTGTGTGTGTGTGTGTGTGTGTGTAAATAAACGGAGTGATTCTAACACTAAAGACCATGACAATCTTGAAGCACAGAGCTGGAGGACTTACACTCTCTGAGGTCAATGTGTGTTATAAAGCTACAGTAATTAAAACAATATGGTATTGGCACAAAAGAACACCAAGATGGCTGGCAAAACCATCAGCTAAGAAAAAGGTGTGGAACAGACCCTCTTCTAGAGCTTTTATGAGTACGGTCTTGTTGATGTCTTGATTTCAGGCTTCTGACTTCCAGAATTGTGAGATGTGGTGCATATGAAGTCACTTCAGTCATGTCTGACTCTGTGTGACCCTGTGGACTATAGCCTGCCAGGCTCCTGTGTCCATGGAATTCTCCAGGCAAGAATACTAGAGTGGGTTTCCCTGCTCTCCTCCAGGGATCCCAACCCAGGGATCGAACCTGTGTCTCTAACATCTCCAGCACTGGCAGGCGGGTTCTTCACCACTAATACCTAAGAAGCCCAGCTGTGAGATGATCCATTCTTATTGTTTTAGGCCACCCATTTCCAGGTGGTATAGTGGTAAAGAATCCACCTACCAGTGCAGGAGATGCAAGAGCATGGACAAGGTCAGAAGGTCATAAAGAGACAATAGAGGGTGATGGAAGACTTACATATCATGACACCAAGAACTTAAAGGCTCTTTTCCCACTCCACATTCTTTCATCCTGGGCCTGACATGCTACCATCAGCCACTCCTCTGGGTTACCAAATTATAGGCCCTGGTACAATGCAGGAAAAAGCATGTCATCAGATGACCCCAGAGAGGAATTGGTCAGTTGTATTTTTCAGTGGGGTGGGACTGCTATTGGCAAGCCTGGGACTGGAGATCCTGGAAAGACAGGAGAAATGAGAGAGCCTGTGAGTGGTGAGCAGCCTTGTGGGGTGGAGAGAATGATTTCTCCAAAGGAATTCAGAGACTCAAATCTTGGCAGCGATCTTGCAGCAGATTAAGTTGCAGAACTTGACCCCCAGGTGAAAGGATCAGTTAGGCCCATTTTTCTGGAATTTGCCAAATACGTTAGGATGGGGTGAAAGAGCTTCAATTTAACTCGAAATATAATTGTTGAGCTCCTTTTAAATCCAAGAATCTATACTGAGGTTTAGCTACCAGAGGATGAGCGGCTAGAGCCATGGTCCTAGAGATGACCTCCATGCAGAAGGGCAGCGTGGATCAAGTTTCTAAGGCAGAGTGGGAGGCTGAGGGTGAGGGACAGACAAGGGATGCTCACACTGAGTGCTCCTCAGGTACCGGGCCTGAGTCTAAGCAGTTTTAGTTCTCTTTACGCCTGTTCATTCCTTTTACACTCATCTCAATCCTCTCATGTTATTACGGTCCTCATTTTGCAACCGAGACCAGAGAAGTTAAGTTACCTGCCCAGAGAACACAGCCAGCAGGTGCCCGGCAGAGACTCGAGCACCTGCAGTCTGTCTCCCTAGCCCAGGTGCTGAGCCCTGAGCTAACCCCTGCACAGTGTTGCTTCTGGCTGGCCTTGGGTGGGGGTTGTGGGGAGGGAGATGGGGCAGTTCTAATGACACAGAATGTCCTTTGAGGGGTCCTCTGAGGCCACAGAAGGTAACACAGCCCCCAACTCTGCCCACAACATGTGTGAGGAAGGCCCCCGCCACGCCCCGACACACATACAACTGGAATCCTAATCAGTCATGTGACATTCAAACACACAGTTTGCCTTACGGGAAGCCAATGGATAAAGGATCAATTGCCAAAATCCCTTCTATTTCCAAGACTATACACCTATGAAGCCTGGAATGCCAAAGCCCTCGGACTGTAAGGGAGTCTGGTGTCCCTTTTCTAAGAGGCATAAGGTTGAGAGGTGGACATAAACCCTGGATTTTGAGCTGGTGAGAGCTACCATAGGGGTGAATTTGAAGAACAAGTCATCCAAGCTGTGAACAAATTTTGACTTCAAGTAACATAGTCAGAAGCAGAAAATGGCCACTTTCACGTCCCTTGGGCTGTTTTTCCAATGTTCATCTTTCCCAGTAAATGTTACATTGAGACACTTTCTATCTGAGAGGACGCTATTGGGTGTGAGCCATCCATGAACGCAACAACGGCTGATTTTAAAAGTGAGGGTCTGATTTTGGGACCAAAGACACCCGCAAGGGCAGCCTAAAGAAACAGAAAACCAGAGGATGGGACTCCCCACCCCAGCCCTCTGGAGCCATTCAGTCTAAGACCAGCTCAGTTTGAGAAGGGGAAGGGAACTCTGAGCCCCTCATTTTCCTACTGGGTTGAGGGCCCAGTACCACCATGGGGGTGACATTCACTCCAGTTCTTTATTTAGTAAAATGAAAACTTCATGAATGTTCTGGCACTAAGAGGCCCGAGTTGGCTCCTTCAAATGAGACCTCTGCTATTTAGGGACTTCACAAAACAGAAAAATGTGTATTACCAAATAACTATTTAGAGAAAATACTGAAAAAAAAAAAAAAAAGATCCAGAGAGAACTGTTTGTTTTAATAGGGTCTGTTTACAATGCATTATTACTGGACGGCAGAATGTGTGCTAAGGGAACAAAAATGTATGTGCATTTTTCCAGGGTCAAAATAGCCATGTTCAGACAGCCCACAGTGATCCCTCTTACAGTTATTTTTCTCCTCTCTCTCTTTCTGGCATTTGATAGAGTCTCCAAGTTCATCTAACTTGACCTTTGGCTAAACTGCCCTCATTGCTATGAAAATATATTCTCCCTCCAACCAGGCCTCTTTCTCAGAAGGAGTCTGTTTCGTTAAGCCAGTGGCTCCCAAACTTTAATCAGCACCAAAACCGGAGGGTTTGTGAAAGCACAGATGGGGTCCCATCCCTAGATATTCTTCTTTAGGACGTCTGGGGAGAGGCCTCGGAATTTCCTTTCCCACTAGTCCCCAAGTGGGTGCTGCTGGCCCTGGGGACACCTTTGGTACCCGCTGTTCTCCGTGTCATGCAGGACACAGTGTATAGCCATGGATATGCCAAGAGGATTCCCAGGGAAGGGAGTGAGTGGGGAGCTGAGTGTCCTGGGGTCTGGGTGGACACTGGCTGACCTGAACCAGCCAATGAGTCACAGCTCCTGACCCCTGGGATTGCTGTGAAGATGCCACGTGACCCTGACTCAGTTCAGTGATCCAGGCTCTAAGCTTTTGCTTCACTGTTTGGTGAGAAACCTCTTTCTTTTCCCCCCAGACCATCAAGCTCAAAGAATGCGATAACACGATCAGAGAGGACACTTTTCCCCTAGGACAATGTAGGAGGAAAATGAAGCATGTGAGATGAAGAGACACCAAGTCTACTGACAACGCTGGCACCTCCACCGCACCTGGACTGATCAGCTCTGTGAGTCAACGCATTCGCTTTTCACTAAAGCAGTTTGGGTTGGGTCAGCTGTCATCTTTACTTTTTCTCAGCACTTAACCCAACTCAGGAACTTTCAATACACACACTCATACTGCCCAACCGCAAACTTCATTTTTCTAGCGCTAGTAATAGACACGTTCCTTCACTTCTCTGCTTCACTCCCCGGGTTCCACATGCTCTGAACCTTAACGCTATGCAGACACAAAAACAGGAACACTGCACATCACCGTATTCCAATAAAGCTGAAGGGTCCTGACTACTGTACTTTCAGTTCTTGATTCCATCTATTTAGTCAAAAGCACCAGTAAGGTTCACTTTTGAGTATTTCTGATGTTTCTAAAATTGCCAAGGTTTTGTGATTAATCCAGAGACTCCTTTAGCCAGACTTGATAGCTAAGAGCCTCCTGGCATGCTTTACAGCTGGCTATCCCGGCAAACACGCCGCATCTGTAGTCACCCACGAATGTGTAAGGTACCAAGCAAGGTCAGCTACACCCCGTGGATAATACACATGGAATTACACTGATTTCCATTTAATCATTACAAAAGCATGTCCTTCATGCCTACAAGATACAGAGTTCTCTATCCACAGTAGCATAAAAAACACTGTCCTGATCTTAAGGAAAAACATAACTTGAGAACAAAGATCAAACTACTAATAACCGGAAAGTGAATAAAGGCACGGCTATTAGTTCTTTAACAACAGAGCGTATATGACCAAACTGAGGCATTCTTCAAATGTCCTAAAAAGGCTGCCACTGTTTATTGTATAAATCTTTTTGTACCTTTCCTCACAGACCGCCTACCACCATTCATATGTGTGGCAGACACATTTGGTGGCCTTCCCGTGAGCATTTTGTCCCTGTCATCAGAAGCCCTATTTTGCTTCAGAAACTCCTATCTGGGTTATGGGTGACAATGGTCTGAGCTGAACATGGCATGCCTGTCCCCTGCTCTCCCAGCACTCTTGCTGATGGGATGGCAGTGCAAACAAGTTCTGACCAGTGACATTCGAGCAATGGTTGGTTTTCCCAATCGGTAAGACCCAAGCATGGCTCTTGCGTTTTTCCCTTGCTTTCAGCGTTGCACATAGATGTCGGCCCTAAAGCCGCATTGGCCACCTTGTAACCCTGGGCCAATGCTGGTCCTGGTGTCAGGGAGCAACTGAAACCCAGGCCAGTAGCCAGGGACTTTTCAATGCATCATAAACAAAAGGTCATTAGTTTCAACCACCATACCTACTTTTTATATTCCTCAAGGTTAAATATACTATTATAAGTGATACAACACGATAGTCTTTTTTTTGTTGTTGTTAAATTAATCCAGCAGATCCAACAAATGTATTCCCCAAACTTTAATCCAAATTTCTTTAGATGATTGCCAAAAATTACATCCTCCCTCAAAGTGTACTGAGAATGGTTTAGAAAAAAAAAAAAAAGGCGTATATTTTCAGCCCTGAAGACAATTTTACAAGACAACTTTGACAGATGTTTTAAACGATGATAAGTTTATGACAATGAGTGACAGCATTATATGAAACAAGCCTCACTTTGTTATAACACTTGGTCAAAAGAGAGTGATTTATTTTAGTCCATCTCAGAGCTAAGGAAAACCAAATGCTGATTAAACCCATAATAGGATGATCTATGAGTATAATCATTAATTAGCTCCTTAGTTTCAGTTCGGTTGTCAAAAAAATATTTAATTAGCTTAAAACCATATGTGAGGGTTGCTGGGCTGAACTTGGACTCTGATTTATTTTCACTCTATTTCAGTAAAGGTTGAGATCATTTCTAGATGAATTTCCAATGTACTACCCGTGTTTTAAATTTTCAGCAGAAAATTTCAAAATTTTACTAGATGAATCTAGTATAATGTTTTGTTTAATCTGTCTTACAGTGTTGTCATAACCTGGTGATTCTTTATTTTTCTTAATGCAGAAATTGAATTGTTTAGTCATAGATGGCTTGGAAAATATAAAATGAAAAGAATCAAGCATATATCACTTCACATTACCATCAGAGCTACCTCTAAGAAAGTGTTTCTCAAGTAATAAAACAAAATAGAAAATGTAGAGTTCTAAAATCAAAAAATATCCTAAATAAATTCCAGAAAAGGTAGAGTCATGTGTAAACCTTAAAGCAACCAGAAACAAAGAGCATTCATCTGATCTCAAATGGGGGAAGACTGGGCAGAAAATTAAAAGAAGAAACTTTGAAATAATAATAAATATGACAACATTATAAAAATATTTAAACTTCTGTATATCACAAGTTACAAAAAATAAACTAGGAAAATAATTTTAACAAATGTAATAGATGGAAAAATGTACTCTAATCAACAGAAAGAACTGGGCAAGGTCATGAATATGACTCTTAGCTGAGAAAAAAATACAGGTTACCAATAAGCAATTATTTAGCAAATGCCAGACTTGAGGACCAGAGAAGGCGATGGCACTCCACTCCAGTACTCTTGCCTGGAAAATCCCATGGACAGAGGAGCCTGGTAGGCTGCGGTCCATGGGGTCGCGAAGAGTCAGACACGACTGAGTGACTTCCCTTTCACTTTTCACTTTCATGCATTGGAGAAGGAAATGGCAACCCACTCCAGTGTTCTTGCCTGGAGAATCCCAGGGACGGGGGAGCCTGGTGGGCTGCCGTCTATGGGGTCGCACAGAGTCGGACACGACTGAAGCGACTTAGCAGCAGCAGCAGCAGACTTGAGGACAGAGCAGTGAATACAGAACTCTACCATCTATAGCTGATAAACAACAATTAAGGTATAAGAAATGTATTTAAATTATACAGGTAACTTTTGGAAGAACTAAGAAAAATAATATAATCAGCTATAATGGAGTGTTAGAGGAAATAAAAGGAAAATAGGATGAAGGGAAAATATATCAATTATCAGTACAAACACCATCATCATAAACAGGAGTCAAAAGCTTCTGACTAAAGAAATAATGAATTAAACATATAAAGTTAAGTTCTAAAAACAAAAATGTGAATTTGAATTTTCAGAAGGAACACATACAAACATGTGCAAAAATTTTTAGAAAGCAAGATAGTCTTCTGAAAGAAGTACTCTCTCCCAAGGAGTTTTTCTCTCTCTCTCTGTTACAGAAACTCATCACTATTCCTCTTCCATTTTACACCTCTCTATCAGTCAACTAGAATACATCAGGTATAATATAACAGGCTCCTGTCTTTTCCATTTATAACCATAAAGTCCACTGTTAGGCACCGATCAGCAATCAATCTGAGCTTTCAGAACATGCCTGAGTCAATGTTTCAGTTAATGCAAGAAATGTGGCTGCCTAGCCTTTACATTAGGTCTATGGAAAAATCCTGTAAAAGGTCTTCTTTATGTTCCCAAACATTGTTCACTTGCAAAAATTTAATGATGAGAGCTGTGGTCCTCTTTCTATAAAATTGAAAAGGAAAATAACAAATTTTAATGCTCCAATCACATTGGCTACATGGGTATGTATGAAGGTGCATATGTGTGTCTGCTTCTTCATAATGTAAGTACAACACAGCCTCATACAATATCTATTCTGCAGTTCAAATACAACAGAGATTTGGAAGCATGATCCAGGTCTGTATCAAGAGTTTTTGAAGGAATATTTTTACTCCAATTATCCAACTACACAGGAAAGAGAAGAAATTAAAAAAAAAAAAAAAACTACTGAGGAAAGAGTAAATTCAGTTATATTCTCTACTGTATACAAGAATCAGACTTAGAAGAAAATGATTAACAATGGTTGAAAATAAAAGATGGGCAAATGCTATCAAGCAACATATACAAAATAATTTTCAAATGAAGTAAGCTTGAATTTTGGACAAAAAGTATTAAACAAGGTAAGTAAGGCCACATTTATAAAAAATATACCCAATAAGCTCTTCCAATAATTAATAACTATGCATCAAATAAGAGAGCATCAAAATCATAAAGCAGAACTACCAGGAGTAAAAGGAAAACTACATTAGTAAAAGGAAATTTTACTTTACCTCTGTCAGTTCAGGAAATATTAGGTGAAATGAAAATTGCTGAGGATGTGGGTAATATAACAATAGGGATAAAAAGCTAGTGAGTGAGTGAGTGAAGTCGCTTAGTCGTGTCCGACTCTTTGCGACCCCATGGACAAGTAGCCTACCAGGCTCCTCCCTCCATGGAATTCTCCAGGCAAGAGTACTGGAGTGGGTTGCCATTTCCTTCTCCAGGGGATCTTCCCGACCCAGGGATCAAACCCAGGTCTCCTGCATTCCAGGTAGACGCTTTAACCTCTGAGCCACCGGGGATAGACCTAATTTACATATATCCAATCTCATTATCTACAAAAAACTAGATAATTTGTATGTTCTCATAAACACTGACCATAGAATAGCCCACAATGAAATGAAATCTGAGAAATCAAGCCCCTTATATAAAATGGCTGTGGTGTTTTCATAGATCCCATGTACATCCCTCTGTATATGCTAAGCCATCTCTAGATTACTTACAAACCCAATACTATGTAAATACAATGCAAATAATTGTAGCATGGGGCAAGTTCAAATGTTGCTTTGGGGAATTATTTTTTTCTGGATATTTAAAAGATATCCTAAATCCCTGTATAGCATGGTGATGGGGCCCTTGTAAGGGTATCAGTGCCCTGACAAAGAAAGACACCAGAGCTTGCCTCTCCATCCCCGCCACAAGAGGCCATGTGAATTCACTGTGAGAGGACAGCTGCCTACAAGCCAAGAGGAGAGGGCTCCGAATGAAAACCACCTTCCTAGCATCTTGACCTTGGACTTCCCAGCCTCTAGTGGGTGAGAAGCACACTTCTGTAGTTTCGGTCACCCAGTGTATGGTCCTGTGTTATGGCAGTCTCTGAGCTGACAAATACAAGCATTTTCACCAGTTCAGCCACCTAACTGTCTCAGGGGCCAGGACATCTTAAAACACAGTTAATCTGGAGATGGATGGTGGTGATGGTTGCACAATAATGTGAACGAACTTAAAGCCACAGACCTGTAACCTTAACAATGGTTAAAATGGTAAACGGTATATCTTTTTTTTTGAAACCACACACAAAAAAAGCTACCTCATTTTCTCATTTTAAGCTCAATTACTCCACTCCATTCCCTTTCCCACTTGCCATGTCTACAGCCTCCATGGAATAGGATACTAGAGGGAAGACGTTCATCACATAGTTATTTAATGTTTGAAAATAGAACCATGAAAAAGAAATGTGTAGGCACGAGGGCTGCAGGGTAAGTGAACCGTCACACTGTAAGTTAATAGCCCCCAGGAATCCTGAGAAGCTATTTTAAAACATGGTATAGGAGCCCTGGAAGAATCTGTGATGAAAATCAAAAAATACAAGACTCTTGGAAAACAAAGCCCCGCTTGCAAGCCATCAAAGGCAAAGAAATTAGAACAGCAGGCCTCAGAAACATAAGGAGCAGGGGAACAGAATGCTTCCAAATGGAGAAGTTTCAGTAGAAATGAGAAGAGTGGGCAGGTCACAAAATAAGAGCCTTAAGAACCGCCTCCTGGAGTCTCACGGCACCATCACAGGATTTACTCGTCAGGGTCCCCTTGAAAGTAACTACTAGTCTTTGAGGAGATGCCTTGGTCTTGCAGGTAATTACTGCACCCATTCATATTTTTAATATGTATGCTTTCCTGCACTTTATGGCATTTATATGGTTCCCCTGGGATAGGATGTCAGTGGATCCTAGGTCTTGGTGGAAATTTCCAACCAGCAGCGAATCCTTCTCCGTTTCACTACTTTGGCAAGGTAGAGTGGAGAGGTATGGAATTCAGAGAGAGAAGCTGGAGGTCTGTTCATGGCCTCTGGTCCCTGGCAGGCTGTGACTAGTGTGTCATTGGTACCGGCGGTTATCAGAGTGCAAGTAAGTATTGGCGGTGTTCTATCTGGCAGGGCGCCCAGCTTCGGTGAACCTCAGCTATCCCAGCTGTGAAAAGTGGATAATACGGGATATGCTGGGAAGGAGGAGGGAGAAGTCAACAGGAAGCAGCTTTGTGAAACTGCACTTCGCAAAACACAGAAAGAAAAGTTTTGCAGTGCAAATCTTTTAACTTATCACCAATTAAAATGGATGCCAAAGGCCACCAAGTCTATAATACCAGAAGACTGAGAAAAGTGGAGCCGTTGGCAAGAGGCTTAGAAAACAATGCATCAAGCCATTTCATTCTGTTATGTAGATGACGGGATGGCTAGAAGATATCTGCAAGATGTTTACCTCGAACTTATGAAGAATTTAAACATTAGCCAGTTTCTTTGAAGGTTCTTTTCTTGCCACATTTATAGCTATTCTGTGTCTTGTCATCGTAAAATTCAGTAGTTTGTTTACAAAAAGCCGTCCTGTGAAACTCTACGTTAACTGCAATGGTTACTTGTTACATTTCTATTATCCCATAATATTTATTTACCTGTTTGAGACAGAAAAGTACACTGAAGTTACGATTCATCTATCCAGTATAGTTTTTAAAAAGTGGTCAGATTCTACTAGCCGGGAGAAATCTATAAATCTTGTAAGAATTGAAATCGTATTTCAATTATCATGGAAGTATTTTTAAACAATGCAGAATCTCATTATTTTCATCAGGAAAATACATGTAAATATTATTTATCTTAAAGTCAGGAAGTCATCTATAGTACTTTCGTAAGTTAAGTCCATGTAGTGTACCTTCCATCAGCATGAAACTTTACTGGTTATGGGGCAAAAAAAGAAAACTTCTATAAGCTAAGTTCTGACCTGATACTTAGGGGAGGTGAGGGGCAAAAGAACAAAGTTGAAAAGAAATTAGCAAAGTGTGAGCAAAGAATGGAGGAGATGAGTAAAGAGAAACACCTAAGCTGGTCTGGCATCCCATTGATGTCAGATCCTTGTGGTTGGAGATGGACAAGATAATCTTCCTGCTGTGTTGATTAGAAACTTGCTACCAGTTCTAACCACACCAGAGACCAAATTCAAGAAGTTCCTTAATAAACAGCATAAATGGCAATGCAAGCCATCTGGAGCTGGGGAGAGGCAGTCGGTGGTACCCCCACCAGCCTCTGGCAGGACATGCTTCTTTGCAAGAGGATGGAAGGGTGTCTGTGGGTCCTATGGGCAGCTGAGCCAGGGGGACCCCTGGCCCCTTGGAAGAGGAGGGGTGTGGCTGGTGGGCTCCAGCACAGACTTCGGGGTTGGTTGGTTTCTTCTACCTTCTTCATGCAAGGTTGGTGGACTATTGCACTGTTTCTTGTTGACTGTATAGCTTCAACATCACTGATTTCATCAATCTTAAAGTTACCTCTAACTGTTCACATTAATTAGACAAACCAAGAATTGATTCTGGTTATATTATAGGCTAATTAACCAGAACTACTGGGTTGAATAACTTGCTCTTACCCATCACAAGAGTCACACTAAAGTATTTCAGTAGGACATTACTAATAATAGGATTTAGCCATTGTTTTAGATCCAGCAGAGGGGTGAGGGGCCACAGTAATGGCTGGAAAGCTAACATTTATTAAACACTACCCATGTGCTAAGTACTACACTACAGATTGGCTTTCTTACTTAATTACAGAAACAACCCTGTAACATGTACAGGATTATCCCCATTTTACAAGTGAGAAAACTGAGGCTCAGAGAGATTAAGTAACTCACTCAAAGTCATTTAATTAACTAGTCTTAGAGCCACAGTTCAAATCCAGGCTTGCTTAACACCAGAAAACACATTGTTAAACTGAATCATTTGAATTTAGACCCCAGACCAAACTGTCCACAGAAGAAACACAATTTTCCACCTGAAGTAGACAAACGGGCAGAAATCTGCTCCAGTTATCTGGAGTTTTGAAAGATTGAGACTCAGGCTTTCACAGTTAAAAGTTCCCTCATTTTACAGCAAACCGAAGAAAGGGAAAGGAAATGATGCAGAAGAAACTGATGAAGCTTCTTGATCAGCCAGGTAAGCCGGTTTATGGAGCCCACTGTCTCTGGCAACAGGATGCTCACTACACTGTAGCAATGTGGGGACACTGCTCTCCTCCCCTGCCCACAGAGGAGGGAGATGAAGCCTGGTTCTTTGTTACATGTCCCATAAGACAAATACCAGGAGCCCAGCACACCAATAAATGCCGAATAAATGACTGCGTTCATTTAATTAAGCGCTAAGTAGCATTTAGCGCAGGGAGATGGGGAAGGATTTCACTGTCTATGCGGCAGCATATTAACTGCCCTGACAGATGCCAGTGCCCGGCACAGGGAAGGACACAGGAAAAGCACTTAAGGGATTCTGAGGGTGGAGCCGGCAGCTGGGGAGAGATGGCTCCAGGTGAGGGTGAGCCAGGCGGAGCAAAGTCCACCTGTGAAAGAAACAGACGCTAGGACTTGGGAGGAGACAGTGGGCAAAGCCCGGCTGCAGACATGCTTACTTAGGTGCACATTTAAGGGACTTGAACTCATCTTGTAAGCTATGGGGAGCGGGGGAGCAGGGGAGTGGTCCATGAAAGACTTCATGCTAACAACCTTATCCCTTCTGTAAGTCTGATTATCTTGGAAGGAAGAAGTCCTGCTCTATAATTTGAGGGGATTCAGTGCTAACGATTAACACCCCACTGAAGACTTCTCTTTAGGGTCCTAGAAGAATTGAGGGCATCAGAAAGGGGGAGTTTTAGAACTGTCTGCTGTGTTGATGGCTCAGCAGTTAAAAAAATAAAATAAAATCCACCTGTCAATGCAGGAGACATGGGTTCGATCCCTGGGTTGGGGTTGGGAAGATCCACTCCAGTAATCTTGCCTGGGAAATCCTGTGGACAGAGGACTGGCGGGCTGCAGTTCACGGGGTCACAAAGAGTCGACAGGACTTAGCAACTGAACAACAATAACAGAGCTGCGCTGAAGCCTGAAGCACAGGCTGGCAAATCTGCAGGGGTATTTATTTAAGAGAATCTCTCCTACAGAAAGCAGGAGCCTTTCAGGGTCTGATGCTCATGTCAGGAGAGCCAGCCTGTGTTGCATTTGAGTGCAATGTAAGTGTCTCTATGCCCAAATCATAAATCTCAGAAGGTGGGAGCCGTTTTCCTCCAACTCACCCATTACTGCCACAGCACCCTAACCCCATGCAACGAGCCCCAGGCCCGCTGTTTGGGACATCCAGCTGCCCAACAGGAGTTATAAGTCACCAGTCAGTATATCTAGCTGCAGTCAAAGCTAAGGTTTCTTCTTTGTTTTTAATCCTCTGCTAACTGCCCGCAGGAACAGATGTTGTTATTCTCAGCCTGGCATGTTACTGGAGTGACTTAACCGCCTCTCCCACTGCCAGCTCGTTGTGTTTAGGGTTGGAAGGCACTGCGTTGTTTCCTTTTCTCCTTTTGAGTAAAACAATGTGCCAGAAGCCGTATGGAAATCAGAGACCGCAAGACTTCCCAGGCAGTCTTTGCAGGCGCAGAGAAGTCTCTCCCGAGAGCAGGGCTTGCTCTTCTGGGTGTAGCCTGTCCCGCCGTGTCTAAATGACAGTGACTTGGGCTCACAACAGCTGGAAGAGACAGTTTTCTGCTCCGCGCCAGCCTGAGGGCCAGATCCCAACCTCTGGATGTCATGTATCGCTTTCAACTGGGCTTCCCTGCTCGGGTGGAGCACCATGAAGCTCTCTCCCTGGGTCTCTCTCCATATAATCTCTGCCATTTCCCTCGAATCACACAGCCCTCTTCATCCACCTTCTGTACTCCCAATTTTCACCAACACATGGGCAGTGTGATTTTCTAACCACAGGAGACACCAACCATGCTGGCTCAGTGACAACTGGCCACTAACAACTCAGCCGACTTTAGGGATTGGGGAGCACTGTAGTGAACTGATGAGTTTTCCATCTCAGGTGGGCAACCACCACCCGGCGTGGGCCCACCATGGCTTTGTGGAACTGTGGTGTGCAGACACGGTTTTACTGTTTTTAGAGAGACGCTAACAAACCACATTTTTAGGAAAACCATACTTGTTTTTCCCTGTTGTTAAATGTTTAAGGAAAGGTCCAGATGAGATGGTTAGGGGGTAATCTAGGTACACATTACCATTTTGCAGATGAGAAAACGGAGGTCTAGAGAAGTGAGTTGACCACCTGGGGCAGAGTCTTGGTTCCCCTTCAAGAGATATGCATAACAGTATCTCTGAGCTCTTCTGCAGAATGAAGCCCCAACCAATGGAAAATGTGAACTGCCAGATGAAGCGCTCTTCATTCCAGAGAGAGGTTTGATAACCTTGAGAACCACAGTTCATCAGGAGATGTCATGAGGCCAGATTAAAGGATGCAGGGCCTGCATCTACTCTGATCCTCATCAGAACTGTGCCATTGAGCCACTGCTAGAAATCAATCACAAATCCCCCCAGGTGAGGACACACAGCTCTGAGGGGGATGTGCTCAGCAGCAGGGAAGAATAGCTGTATTGTTTTGCCAGGCAAAGGGGACACAGCGGGCTCATCCCCCTCAAAGCTGTGTGTCCTCACCTGGGGGGATTTGTGATTGATTTCTAGCAGTGGCTCAATGGCACAGCTATGATGAGGATCAGGGTAGATGCAGGGCCTGCATTCTTCCCTACTCCACCTAAAACTGTCTCCAAGATTCACTTCAGCACCGGTGCACAGAGACCAAGTTTTCGGTATCAAATTCCCAGATGGAAAAATGTGACATACACATAAAATTAAGAAGTCCAGTGGGCTAAAGTCCATGGGGTCGCAAAGAGTCAGACATGACTGAAGTGCCTTAGCATGTATACAGTCTGGCTCTTTATCCACAATTCTGATCACCAATTCCACTGTCTACATCAAGCAGTTCTTCAATACCAGCTGGGCGTGTTAATTCAACTCAATGCTGACTTGACCTACTTGGATGGAGATAACTCAGATTCTACAGATGCAGGACTCAGTCCCGCAAAACTTCCCCTGTGCCCACTTCAGATGCCAACTGCAAGTCCAGGCTGTCACCTGTGCTTCTGAGCACCTCTACTCTCTGGACCGTTGTTTGAACTGCACGTTCAGGCTGAAAATTCTCAAGAGTTTCAAAAGTGCCTAGTGAACAACCAGGAAAGCTCCCTCAAGGCTGCTTGCATGACAACTGATGGATACAATTGGAGAAAGTCAGAATGTGCGCTAAACATGAAGATTCAAGTTCCAAAACGCCATCCTCCTCAGCTGCTCGAAGACAGAGGAGAGCAGAGAGGTGAATGTCATTCTCTGTTATGCAACTCTGGCTGAGGCAACCATTTCATAAACTATCAACCTTCAGAAGATAAGAGAGTTGTGAGCAACAGAGGAGGCTGGGAAATTCCCCCAGGAAATCATTTGCTAGCTCTCTCTCCCCGAGAATTAAAGTTAGCCAGTGCTCAAGAGGCACAGGGGCAGTTCACACCCAACCAAGGCTCATGGTATTTGCTGAGAACAGAACGTGGCCGGGAACATCCTTGGCTGGCACAGGGTGCCTGGGGAGGTCTCTGGATGGGCGGGCATCGGGGCTTGGGGACACTGGCAGAACTGTTGTGCCTGATCGTGCCCGCAACATCTTCACAAAAGCATTATCAGATTTCCCCCATACCGTTCAGCACAGGGTGGCAAACTTTATCTTTACAGGAGGCAAATAGTAACTGTTTTAGGCTTCATGAGCCAAGGGATTGCACACGCTTCCTATCTCAGCGGCTGGGCTCTGCAGCTGGAGGTTAAGGTGGCCTCGGCTGAGTCATCAATAAGTTGGCCCTCAGGCTGTGGTCTGCGGACCCCGGGGCTACCGGCAGGAATGATTTCAAGGTTCTTGGCTTGGCCAGTGAAGACTCCCCACCCTCAGCCCTAGTCTGCGTTCACAGTCTTACAGACTGTCTCTCCTTTCAGAGGGCCGCATGGCCCCTGTTATGCTTGGTGCCAACCAGTGGGGATGCCCAGGGAACACATCAAAGTCACCAACCTTAGAGCTGCTGTTGCTTCCTGGATCAGAGATTAAGAGCTACCGAATAATTCAGTGATCCCATGCCTGGCATATATCCAGAAAAGACAAAAGCAAACTCAAAAGATATATGTACCCCGGTGTTCATAACAACATTATTTACAACAGTCAAAACCTAAATGTTTGAGAAGTGGATAAAGAAGATGTGGTATATATATACACAATGGAATATTGTTCACCCATTAGGAAGAATGAAATAACGGCATTTGAAGCAACATACATGAACCTAGAGATAATAAGTGAAGTCAGGCAGAAGGAGAAAGACAATTATCATGTGATATCACTTATATGTGGAATCTAAAAAAGAGATACAAATAAACTTATTTGTTTGATAAATCACTTCAGTTATGTCCAACTCTTTGCCACCACATGGACTGTAGCCTGCCAGACTCCTCTGCCCATAGGATTCTCCAGGCAAGAACACTGGAGTGGGTCGCCTTGCCCTCCTCCGGGGGATCTTCCCGACCGAGGGAACGAACATGCGTCTTTTACATCTCCTGCATTAGCAAGTGGGTTCTTTATTGCCTGGGAAGCCCTAAACTTAATTTACAAAACACAAAAAGACTCACAGAAAATGAATTTACCATTACCAAAAAGAAAAGTTCAGTTCAGTTCAGTCACACAGTCATGTCTGACTCTTTGCGACCCCACGGACTGCAGCTCACCAGGCCTCCCTGACCATCACCAACTCCCAGAGTTTACTCAAACTCATGTCCACTGAGTCAGTGATGCCATCCAACCATCTCATCCTCTGTCATCCCCTTCTCTTCCTGCTTTCAATCTTTCCCAGCATCAGGGTCTTTTCCAATGAGTCAGTTCTTCGCGTCAGGTGGCCAAAGTATTGGAGTTTCAGCTTCAGCATCAGTCCTTCCAATGAATATTCAGGACTGATTTCCTTTAGGATGGACTGGTTGGATCTCCTTGCAGTCCAAGGGACTCTCAAGAGTCTTCTCCAACATCACAGTTCAAAAGCATCAATTCTTCAGGGCTCAGCTTTCTTTATAGTCCAACTCTCACATCCATACATGACTACTGGAAAAACCATAGCTTTTACTAGACAGACCTATGTTGGGAAAATAATGTCTGCTTTTTAATATGCTGTCTAGGTTGGTCATAACTTTTCTTCCAAGGAACAAGCGTCTTTTAATTTCATGGCTGCAGTCACCATCTGCAGTGATTTTGGAGCTCAAGAATACAATAAAGGCTTTCACTGTTTCCACTGTTTTCCCACCTATTTCCCATGAAGTGATGGGACCAGATGCCATGATCTTAGTTTTCTGAATGTTGAGCTTTAAGCCAACTTTTTCACTCTCCTCTTTCACTTTCATCAAGAGGCTCTTTAGTTCTTCTTTGCTTTCTGCCATAAGGGAGGTGTCATCTGCATTTCTGAGGTTATTGATATGTCTCCTGGCAATCTTGATTCCAGCTTATGCTTCAACCAGCCTGGTATTTCGCATAATATACTCTGCATATAAGTTAAATAAGCAGGGTGACAATATACAGCCTTGACGTACTCCTTTTCCTATTTGGAACCAGTCTGTTGTTCCATGTCCAGTTCTAACTGTTGCTTCCTGACCTGCATACAAATTTCTCAAGAGGCAGGTCAGGTGGTCTGGTATTCCCATCTCTTTCAGAATTTTCCACAGTTTGTTGTGATGCACACAGAAAAGGCTTTGGCATGGTCAATAAAACAGAAGCAGGTGTTTTTCTGGAACACTCTTGCTTTTTCAATGATCCAGCAGATGTTGGCAATTTGATCTCTGGTTCCTCTGCCTTTTTGAAATCCAGCTTGAACATCTGGAAGTTCATAGTTCACACACTGTTGAAGCCTGGCTTGGAGAATTTTGAGCATTACTTTACTAGCATGTGAGATGAGTGCAATTGTGCAGTACTTTGAGCATTCTCTGGCACTGCCTTTCTTTGGGACTGGAATGAAAACTGACCTTTTCCAGTCCTGTGGCCACTGCTGAGTTTTCCAAATTTGCTGGCATACTGAGTGCAGCACTTCCACAGCATCATCTTTTAGGATTTGAAGTAGCTCAACTGGAATTCCATCACCTCCACTAGCTTTGTTCATAGTGATGCTTCCTAAGGCCACTTGACTTCACATTCCAGGATGTCTGGCTCTAGGTGAGTGATCACAGCATTGTGGTTATCTGGGTCATGAAGATCTTTTTTGTATAGATCTTCTCTGTATTCTTGCCACCTGCTCTTAATATCTTCTGCTTCTGTTAGGTCCATACAATTTCTGTCCTTTATTGTGCCCATCTTTGCATAAAATATTCCCTTGGTATCTCTAATTTTCTTGAAGAAAAAGGGAGAGGGATGAAGTAGGAGTTTGGGATTAATAGATACACACTAGTATATATAAAGGGCTTCCCTGATGGCTCAGATGGTCAAGAATCTGCCTGCAACGCAGGAGACCTGGTTTTGATCCCTGGATTGGGAAGATCTCTTGGAGAAAGGAATGACTACCCACTCCAGTAGTCTTGCCTGGAGAATCAAATGGACAGAGGTACCTGACGGGCTACAGTCCATGGGGTCACAAAGAGTCAGACATGACTAAGTGACTAACACACACACACTGTATATATAAAACAGGTAAACAATGACCCACTGTATAGCACAGAGAACTACATTCAGTGCCTTTTAATAACCTTAATGGAAAAGAACCTGAAAAAGAGCACACAGATAATTGAATCACTTTGCTGTACCTGAAACTAACACCACATTGTAAGTCAATTATATTTCCATTAAAAATGATTAAGCAAGTCATGTATGATACCCTAACGGTGATACATGTGATTATGCATTTGTCCAAATGCATAATTTGTCTGCTCTGCTCTGTTTCATTGTGAACTTAACACTTCTCTAAAAATAAAGTCAATTATAAATTAATTAAACCAACTGTTGGGCTTCCCAGGTGGCTCAGTGAGTAAAGAAGCTGCCTGCCAATGCAGGAGACACAGGAGGTGCAGATTTGATCCCTGGGTTGGGGATATCCCCTGGAGGAGGAAATGGCACCCCACTCCAGTATTCTTGCATGGAAAATCCCATGGACAGAGGAGCCTGGTGGGCTACAGTCTATGGGGTCACAAGGAGTCAGACACAACTGAGCACACACACACAGCAGTCATTAGTTCATCTCACCAATAGTGAATGCTTTGAAGATACACGCTAGGTTATCCCCTTACAAATGAGCCTTCCTGCCAAGAAAGCACTGTCTCTTCTCCTATTTATTCCACTCCTACCCCTTTCTTCAAATATCAGCAAAAGCCCCATTTCCTACCCAAGATCATCCTCATTTCTTTCCAAGTTCAGTTCAGGCACCTGTGGTTGATGCTGAGAGCAGCTCCCTGGCCTCATGAGGCTTCCTGTCTAGTCCTGAAGGACCCTCCTCCTAACTAACTCAAGTCAGTACTGACAGTACATACTATTCACTGCCCGTGTGATACCAACATATATCTGATGCCAAGCTCCTCTCTTCCCAAATAAACTGTAAGGGACAGGTTATAACACATGGTCCCTGTTGCTCAGTGCCCAAAAGAGAAAAGAAAATCCCAGGGAATAGCAAGCAGCAGCTTCTAATATTCAAAAGAACCATCTCAGATCCATGTTTAAAAAATTAAGTAAAGAGATGACAAACCTGGGTGTCAGAAAAACAGATGGAGGGTGAGCGAATTATTTAAGTGGCTAAAGGGAGACAGAGATATCCAGACCAGGGGCGTGCAGACTTTTCCTGTAAAGGGTCAGATAGTAAATAGTTGAGACTGTGCAGACCATGCACAGGTCTCTGTCACACAGCCTTTTCTTCTTCTTCTTTAAACAGCCCTTTAAAAATGTGAAAACCATTCTTAGGCCAGCAAGAGCCGGCCGTGGAGGCGAGACTTTCCCAGCCCCTGATCTGCACAACCGGACAGTAAATGGAAAGCTGTCAGTTCCTCCCCTCAGTTGAACCTGGGAAGGCTCCGAGGAGGAGGTGGCAGTACTCTGAGGTCTCCAGTGAGAGCTGAGAGCTGGCCGGGCCGCGGGGCAGCAGGGAGCAGGGTGACCTTGTGGAAGGGAGCCGGGGAGAGTGGGACCTAAACTGCGGTGCTGGCTCCTCAGCCATCCCAGTGGCAACAGCCAAGTCGCCCCTCCGCCTCCAGTTAACTTCTGTGAGTTATCGCCGTGAAAAAATGAGCAGAAAAGCCACTTATTGTGAGAAGATGAGATCATATGGGGGCACTCTGGAAAACGACGAGCATCCCAGAAGACCTTGATACAATTAGTCAAAGCCAAAAATGTAGGCTGAACTTGAAGAGTCCAAATCTGAAATGTCACATTATTTAGCCAGCGAACGGGGAGGCGAAATGAGAGTCAAATATGATTACTGGATGGCTGGGGCCAAAAGAGCTGCTTTACAAGCTGTAGGACTCCAGAAGACGATGGAGCTGTGAGCATGAGAGACAGCCAGGGATCTGCAGAAGCCACACAGCGACACCCGAGTGTGCAGGAAAGCTCTGGAAACCCACAATGCTGCTGCTGCTGCTAAATCGCTTCAGTCGTGTCCGACTCTGTGCAACCCCAGAGACGGCAGCCCACCAGGCTCCCCCATCCCTAGGATTCTCCAGGCAAGAACACTGGAGTGGGTTGCCATTTCCTTCTCCAATGCATGAAAGTGAAAAGTGAAAGTGAAGTCGCTCAGTCGTGTCTGACCCTTAGCAACCCCATGGACCCTTAGCGACCTACCAGGCTCCTCCATCCATGGAATTTTCCAGGCAAGAGTACCTGAGTGGGTTGCCATTGCCTTCTCCGAAAACGTTTGCTATCACCATTATTACTTAACATTTTTATGAAAACCTGGCCAATTAAATGAGCTATAAATAGAAATTAGTTGTAATCATTGCAAAAAAGCAAATTTATTATTAGAAATATGATTATATACCTAGAAACTTCAATGAAAAGCTATGTAACTGCTTGAATGTGAAAGCTTAATAAAATGCTTGGATAATCCAATGCTTTGGCCACCTGATGCGAAGAACTCATTCACTGGAAAAGACCCTGATGCTGGGAAAGATTGAAGGCAGGAGGAGTAGGGGATGACAAAGGATGAGATGGCTGGATGGCATCACTGACTCGATGGACGTGAATTTGAGCAAGCTCCGGGAGTTGGTGATGGACAGGGAAGCCTGGCATGCTATAGTTCATGGGGTTGCAAAGAATTGGAAAGGACTGAGCGACTGAACTGAACTGACTACATATAGATACAAAATCTGTAGACTGCCCACACACCACATGTGCTCAGACAACACAACGGGAAAGGTTACATCCACAGGAAAAAGATGCAGAGTACTTTGGAAAACCCTAACAAGAAATGCACAGATTCTATCTGAAGAAAACAATCAAATATTGCTGAGACCTATATAAATGTAGTTAGTGACACTTCTTACAGACATTTTCAACTTCCCAAGAAGTTGCAAAGGGGGTCACAAGAGAAGGAGCTTTATCCGTTTCAGATCTTTGACCTCGAAGGATAAAACAGGTCCTGATGCACACAGTACACAGCAGTCAGTCATCACTATGTCTGCTGTGTTAAACCAACCCAAAGTCTCGAGGGCTACAACACAAAGGCGGGTTTCCCACTCCCACTCCCCTTCGTGTGAGTGGGCTGGGATGCTCCCTGCTGACCCCATTCTAGGACTCTGAGTGAGCCCACACCCCCATCTGCACCTGCAGAGAACAGAAAAATGTCACATTAAGCAGTGGCCCTTAATCAGAAAAACAAACAGCTCAATCAAAAAATAGGCAAAAGATCTAAACAGACACTTCTCCAAAGAAGACATACAGATGGCCAATAAGCACATGAAAAAATGCTCAACATCACTAATTAGTAGAGAAATGCAAATCAAAACTACAATGAGGTATCACCTCACATCAGTCTGACCAGCATCAAAAAAAATCTACAAACAATAAATAAATGGAAAGGATGTGGAGAAGAGGGAACCCTTTCACACTGTTGGTGGGAATGTTAATTGATACAGCCACTGTGGAGAACAGTATGGAGATTCCTTAAAAAAATAGGAGTAAAACTACCATATGACCCAACGATCCCACTACTGGGCATATACCTTGAGAAATCCATAATTGAAAAAGACACATGTACCCCAGTGTTCATAGCAGCACTATTTACAATAGCTAGGACATGGAAGAAAGCTGGATGTCCATCAACAGATGAATGGATAAAGATGTGGTACACAAACACAATGAAATATTACTTAGCCATAAAAAAGACTGAATTTGAGTCAGTCCTAGTGAGGTGGATGAATATAGAGTCTGTTTACAGAGTGAAGTCAGAAAGAGAAAAACAAATATAGTATATTTACACATATGTATGAAATCTAGACAAATGGTATAGATGAACCTATTTGTAGGGAAGGAATGGAGACACAGACATAGACAATGGACTTGTGGACACAGCAGGGGAAGGAGAGGGTGGGAAGAATGGAGAAAGTAGCATCGACATATATACACCGCCGTGTGTAAAACAGATAGCTGGTGAGAAGTTGCTGTAGAACACAGGGAGCCCGGTCTGGCACTCTGTGATGACCAAGAGGGATAAGATGGGGGGAGGGGATGGGTGCTCAAGATGGAGGTGCTATATGTATAATTATGGCTGATTTGCATTCTTGTACAGAAGAAACCAACATTGTAAAACAGTCTTCCTCCCATTACAAAATAGATTTTTAAAAAATCACACACACACACAAAAAAGCAGTGACCTTTAAAGTGTGATGCTTTGATGTGGTGTACATCACTCCAGATCACAGTCATGGAACAAAGCAAGTCACAGGGCAGAACGTGATTTCTTTGGGGTGGGACAGGAGAACCCACTCACAGGAAGGATTGCACATAGTTTTAGATGAATGGAGATACACAGAAGATGTCCGAGTGGATGTACGCTGAAGGATTAAAGCAGCAAAAATGTAGGAAGACATGAAAATTCACATAATGATGACGACAAGCTCCAGTGTTGGAATATGGTCTAAATTTCCCCTATTATAATACCAATCCAACCAGACTTAATAAAAATTAAGCTATGCTTTGTTTTGTAACATACCTGTTCTTTGCAGCACCCTATGGAACACAGCTAAAGAAATGTCAGAAGACACCTGATTCTACTGATGAAATAGAGCAAAAATGGTCGGAAACCCAAGGAGACGCTGACAAAACCAAAGTTACAGGGAAAGTCATTAATATATGCGTTCAGACTGTCAGGTCTAGTAGACCAGATACATGCACACATATGTGGGGGGAGGAAAGGGTAAAAATATGCTACATCATATGTTTGATTTAATAGATACACACGAGCCTCAGAAATATTCAGATCGCACATATTCTTTCCAAATGGGCATGGAACGTTAACAAAAATTGATCATATATTAGGCCACAAAGAAAATCCTGCTAGTTCTCAAAAAGTGGAAATAATGCAGACTGCATTCTCACATTCTCCTCTCCAACCACACTGTAATAAACCCAGAACTTCATAACATAGGAATTTTTTTAAAAAACACTAGAAATGTTAGACTCTCTTAAATAACTCAAGACAAAGAAAAAACCAAAGCTACAAGTACAGAGTATTTTTTTTAAGTGATTACAAAAAGAACAGAACATGTAAAATGTCAGGGCTGTGGCCAAAGATATACTGGAGAAAACTAATGGCGTTATAATAAACAAGACTGACTATATGAACTGAGTATCTGATTCATTAACCTGAAAGAGATCAAGAAAATCAATCTTTAAAATGTAGGTAAGAGAAATAGATAAATATAAAATTATTTTTAAAAATTTATTTAGAAAACATTTAAATTGATAAAGAACTTTGTTTCTTTTAAAAAAATGAAGCAGAACAAGTTCTGGACAAGGTTAAGGCATGAAAAGAAACTCATCCAAGTCCTCTTATTAAACAGGCATATATTACTTCTAGATCAGAAAGGAGCAGAAATTGTAAAAAGAGCAAAAACACAAATACAAAAAGCATCAAGAGTATAAAAAGCAATATAACCATAATTACAAAAGACTAATTTATAAGAAATATTTTGTTGTTAGATTTGAACAGTAATGATTTTCTCAAAAAATATTTTCAGTATAAAAATTTCCCAATAAGAGGCCAAAAACAGACTCACAGTGATGGAAGAGAGTTGAGTGCATGTGTGTGTGTGTGTGTGTGTGTGTGTGTGTGTGTATGTGTGTGTGTAACAACTATTCCCTAAATGACACCAGGTACAAATAGGCTTTATGGATGATGTTTTTCAAACTTTCAAGGAATAAGTATTTCACACAGGTTACACTTTGCCAAAATATTAAAAAATAAAACACAGCATGCCTTCAGTTTTTCTTAATGGAGGTGGCATAACCATGGATATCACATCTGAAGAGTTAGAGAAATCACATATGGGGACACACCCACGGAGTACTGTGCAGCAGAAACAATGAGGGTGCGTCCTGAATACACAGGGCTTAGTCTAAAAAGTGTGAGATCTACAAAATGATAACAATGCATACTCTTATGAGTATAAGACACATTGTTAAAGGACCCAGTCACATAAACAAATGCACATTTAAAATGTTAAAATAGTTGTGTACGTGGGTGGGGTGGGAGAGCTGGAAGGGAGGAGCGGATGACAGTGGGGCACGGGGCTGGATGGGAATAAATAAGCAAAGAAACAAATACACGATGGGGTCTGGCACAGAAGAGTGACAAAAAGTGCCATAAACGAAAGAGTCTGGGTAAACCCTCTACTCTGGAGTTGTTTTAAAAAAAGGAAAAAAGAAAATGAAAAACCAAGAAAGCTATAGACTAAACCTCCCTATGAATAAAGATAACAGACGTTACTTGTACCTATGGCTGATTCATGTTGATACATGGCAGGAACCAATACAATCCTGTAAAGCAATTATCCTTCAATTAAAAACAAATACATTTAAATTAAAAAAAAAAAAGATACAGATGTTAAACATTCACTAATATGACACCCAAAAGCAAAGTCAAGTTTATAGAGAAATTAAAGCTTGGCCAAAGGCTTAAAAATCTACTTAACAAGTTAGAAACAAGGAAATCATAGTAAGTCCTTGAGAGATGCAAAGGCATATTAAACAATTTTTCAACATTTAATCCTAATTAAAATTCTTGAAAAACTGGTGTATCTCATTAACAAGACAGAAAATCACCTACCTCAGACCAATAGCCATCATTGGGAATAATTAAAAACCTAAGGCATTTTTATTAAAGTCAGATACAATATTAAAAATATACTCAATTAATACACAATTGGAAAACTAGAGCAAACCATGGAGGAAATGTATATTTATGCAAACAATAATAAAATGTAAATAATTATTACAATCAGTTCAGTTCAGTCGCTCAGTCGTGTCCGACTCTTTGCGACCCCATGAATCGCAGCACGCCAGGCCTCCCTGTTCATCACCATCTCTCGGAGATCACTCAGACTCACATCCATCGAGTCCGTGATGCCATCCAGCCATTTCATCCTCGGTCGTCCCCTTCTCCTCCTGCCCCCAATCCCTCCCAGCATCAGAGTCTTTTCCAATGAGTCAACTCTTCGCATGAGGTGGCCAAAGTACTGGAGTTTCAGCTTTAGCATCATTCCTAGAGACTTTTGAGCTCCTCTTCACTTTCTGCCATAAGGGTGGTGTCATCTGCATATCTGAGGTTATTGATATTTCTCCCGGCAATCTTGATTCCAGCTTGTGTTTCTTCCAGTCCAGCGTTTCTCATGATATACTCTGCATATAAGCTAAATAAGCAGGGTGACAATATACAGCCTTGGCGTACTCCTTTTCTTATTTGGAACCAGTCTGTTGTTCCATGTCCAGTTCTAACTGTTGCTTCCTGACCTGCATATAGATTTCTCCAGAGGCAGGTCAGGTGGTCTGGTATTCCCATCTCTTTCAGAATTTTCCACAGTTTATTGTGATCCACACAGTCAAAGGCTTTGGCATAGTCAATAAAGCAGAATTAGTTTTTTAAAAAATCAAAAGCTTAGTTCTACACTGATAGTTACAGAATAAGTTTAACCCTTCATATCCTAATAAAATTCTATAGTCGTATGAAATCTGCTGCATGTTTCTGTAGGTTAAAGAATCTGAGTGGGAACTACAGAAAAGGTGTTTACTTCTAATTCAATCAGAAAGTCAATCTCACATGTGGAAATGATAAATGAATTAAGTAATATGTCATGCAGACCATCCTAACAATAAAAAAACTTAAAAACTAGCTATTATTTCCCAAATGTCTATTCAGTGCCAGAACTATTTTAATCTTTCACAGAGGACACTGATATTCAGAGGTTACAGGACTCCCCAGAGCCAATAAGCTAGTATATGACTATTATTAGTTTTTGAGGGCTAGTGAAGCAAATTACTGCAAACTAGGTGTCTTAGAACACAATAAATTTCTTCTCTCACAGCTCTGGAGGCCGTAAGTCTGAATCTGAGGTGCCGGCAGGGCTATTCTCCCTGAGGCCCTGGGGAGAAACGGTCCTGGCCTCCTGCCTGCTTCCGGCAGCGGCCAGCATTCCTTGGTTTGCAGCTGCATCACACCATCTCCACATCTGCTGCTACATAATCCTCCCTGTGTCTTCTCTTCACATCATCTTCACTCTATGCCTGTCTTTGCTTACAGGGACACCAGATAGACATACTGAACAGGAGCCCACCAGAATAACCTCATCTTGATTTCATTTGCAAAGACTCTATTTCCAAATAAAGTCACATTCAGGTACTTGGACTTAAGGTTTCAACGTATCTTTCACAAGGACACAATTCAATCTGTAACAGTGATATAATCATATCTAACTCCAAAATTGCTGTTCTTTATATAAGACTGTCCTGCTCCTACTATACAATCATTTGGAAACATGGAAGTCAATTTAAAAGACATTATGTTTTAAAAATAAAATTGGCACCATTCGTGAATATGCTGATGCTTTAAACAGTACCAGCTAATCTTCATAGTTTTTGTCCAAAATACAGATTCAAAATAACTTGGTTATGGCAAGGTGGATGTCATTTCAGGAACATCTTAACTTTCAGAGTTTGAAATAGAATTCTGTTATAATAAGTGTCACACACAAGGTTTTTACATCTGGCATTTAATGCATTTTTACAAACAAAAAATATATTCCAACATGAAGTTTTAGTTTACCCCTTAAAACTCTTACTAAAGTATCAAGTTATAAAAACTGCCTAGGACAGAACTTGCTTGCTAATGAAAATGGCTTTGCTAATTATGCTTCAATCTATACAAGAGGGTAAATAAAAGGAACAGATAAGCAATCAGTATGAGTCAACTAGGGCTTTTATTTAAAGGAAATACAGGTCTTTTCTACATAAAGCTTTGTTTTATACAGTCATATAACTGATATTCAAATATTAGTGGCTTTTATCTTTGTCTCCAGTGCTACTTTCTGACAATAACCTCGTGCAGCCTCATACCATATTTCATACATTATAATGTACACACTATACACATTTCCACCCTGAAGACCCATTTTCACATTCTTAGATGTATTCCTTTGGTTGAATTTCTTCCTTCTCACTTGAAACTCTTACCATCTCCATGGTATTTCAAATCCATGGTGAGCTCTTAAAAATTAAGCCAGATATTTGTGACTTGTTAATTTGGGGGGTTACACTTCACTAAAAATTTCAGTTAAAAAAAAAACAGTCATGGTTCATTGACTCCCATAACCTCACACCCAACAGCGGTCTTCTGATGCCTATAAATGGTACCACAATTGTCCCAAGCATCCAAACTCAAAATTTTGGCATCATCTTTGGAATTTATTCATTCATTTATTCAAACATTTTAGATCTCTATTAGATTCCAGGAACTATCTCTATTAGATGCCAAGATAATAATATATAATGGAAAAATACATCGTTCATGCCACAAGAGAACTTATATAATAGTGGGATAGAAAGTTATGTTAATTAGTAATTTACAAATATAATTCAATAATGTTATGACAGGTTATAAGCTAGTCCTTATGCAACCTGAGAGAAGCATCCATTTATTCAATATATCAGGTGGGACAGGAATGAAATTTGAAAACTGTGGTAGAACAAGAAAAGGAAGGACATTTCAGGTTGATGCCACATTTCATAAACTGCAATAGTTATGACTAGAGCAAAGGGCAGGGGAGTGGTAGGAGATGAGGCCAGAGAAACAGAAAGTAGCTTATCATGAAGAAAATTACATTCTACGTTAAGGGTTTTGAACATTATCCTGAATTAGAGGCAGACATAGAAGAAATGTTTAAGAGATGAAATATTCAGACCAGTCTTTTAAATATTCAGACTAGCCTGCAGGCTTCTGGCAGTAACGTGCAGAAAGACTAAAGAAAATGCCAACTAGAAAAATAAAATAAAATGCTATTATAATAACCCAGCAATATATGAAAAACATAAAGAAAAACGCAGTAGAAATAAGGGGGGAAAAAGTTTCAAAAAATACAGAGAAAGTAAAATCTACAGAAGTTAGTAACCATGAACTCCCTGACGTTCAAGCTGGTTTTAGAAAAGGCAGAGGAACCAGAGATCAAATTGCCAATATCCGCTGGATCATGGAAAAAGCAAGAGAGTTCCAGAAAAACATCTATTTCTGCTTTATTGACTATGCCAAAGCCTTTGACTGTGTGGATCACAATAAACTGTGGAAAATTCTGAAAGAGATGGGAATACCAGACCACC
>SJYT01014412.1:42489-205169 GCA_006410635.1 Cephalophus harveyi
GGTCCCATCACTTCATGGGAAATAGATGGGGAAACATGTCAGACTTTATTTTTGGGGGCTCCAAAATCACTGCAGATGGTGACTGCAGCCATGAAATTAGAAGACGCTTACTCCTTGGAAGAGAAGTTATGATCAACCTAGATAGCATTTTCAAAAGCAGAGACATTACTTTGCCGACTAAGGTCCGTCTAGTCAAGGCTATGGTTTTTCCTGTGGTCATGTATGGATGTGAGAGTTGGACTGTGAAGAAGACAGAGCGCCGAAGAATTGATGCTTTTCAACTGTGGTGTTGGAGAAGACTCTTGAGAGTCCCTTGGACTGCAAGGAGATCCAACCAGTCCATTCTGAAGGAGATCAACCCTGGGATTTCTTTGGAAGAAATGATGCTAAAGCTGAAACTCCAGTACTTTGGCCACCTCATGTGAAGAGTTGATTCATTGGAAAAGACTCTGATGCTGGGAGGGATTGGGGGCAGGAGGAGAAGGGGACGACCGAGGATGAGATGGCTAGATGGCATCACTGACTCGATGGACATGAGTCTGGGTGAACTCCGAGAGACGGTAATGAACAGGGAGGCCTGGCGTGCTGCGATTCATGGGGTCGAAAAGAGTCGGACACGACTGAGCGACTGAACTGAACTATAGGAAGTGATGGACATGTTAATTATCTTTATTATGCTGACCATTTCACAATGTATATATATATCAAAGTATATGTATCAATATATATAACTATATAAATATAAAATTCATGTAATCTATACATTTTTTGTCAATTGCAACCTCAATAAAACTAGGGAAGAAACAGCTTATACTTAAGATAATAATTCATAACTTATCCTAGAAAGAAAGATGCTACCAGGTAGGAGAGGATCTATAGTTCCCTTATTTTAAAAATTAATGCCTATTAAATGTCAAAAGCATAGAAGGCACAGTGCGGAATACAAAAAAGCAGACCTGCCTGGCAGCTTAAATTCAAACCACAAAGAGCCAGAGGCAAAACAACAGATGGAGATGACTAGTTTAAGCGTTATCGTATTTCTCAGCTCTGTTTCTGCTACCACTATAATTGTTCTCCTAAATCAAACTGACAATTCTCAGTAATTCTGAAACTGCATTCCATTCTTAAGAAAGCTGACAGGATTTCATGCAGTGGGAAAGGAGGACTTTGAAGGACATGCCACTTGTACCCTGTATAAGAGCTGGAGAACTTCCATTTTCGAATGTAAATCTGACTTAAAAGGAAATCAATATAAGACTTAAACAGATCACTCAACAAAATGCTGAGTAATAAGTTAAACCACATTAAGTATTAATTAGATTAAACTTAAAAACAACATTTTAAGTACCCCTTTAACTAATGATTTCATACTAATGAATTCATCTTTAAAAGATAAAAATTGAAAAATAAGAGATAAATAAAAGAGAATTACTTGTCCTTTCTAGAGGCTCTAATGAAGACAAAAGGTAACTGAAGTAAAAACTTTAAAAGCAATTTTATTTAGTTGCTTAAACTTCATCTGTGAAAAGATATGGATAATAATATTACCTGTACCAAGATCAATGGTATGGGAAGGCAATGGCACCCCACCCCAGTACTCTTGCCTGGAAAATCCAATGGACGGAGGAGCCTGGTGGGCTGCAGTCCATGGGGTCGCTGAGAGTCGGACACGACTGAGCGACTTCACTTTCACTTTTCACTTTCATGCATTGGAGAAGGAAATGGCAACCCACTCCAGTATTCTTGCCTGGAGAATCCCAGGGATGGGGGAGCCCAGTGGGCTGCCGTCTATGGGGTCGCACAGAGTCGGACACGACTGAAGCGACTTAGCAGCAGCAGCAGCAAGATCAATGGTAAATTCAACTAAGGTATTCTACATTTATTTGTACAAAGAATGTAGAATACAAGCAATTATTAGTGATCACTACACCTACCTTGAAAGATTATTGAGGACCAGAATGTATAAAATAAACACTGCTATTTTTGTAACAAATGCTAAATTTACCAGTATGTTTCTTTAAAACAGGAAATTCTTTTCTGTAAAGGGTCAGAAAGTAAATATTTTATGCTTTGAAACTAAGAGGCAAGTTTGAGGATATTATATAGGTTCTTATATAACAGATTTTAATTGATGGAATTCAAAATATAATAACAAATGTGTACAATTTTTTGGTGACACAGGTCTACAAGTAAGAATAAAATTATTTTGGGGAGATAACATTTCATATTATTGGAGTTCAAGGTTAGTGTCCTCTATCATCAAACTCAATTGCAAATGTCCATCCATAAAACCATTCTCAGTTCCTGGGCTTCACAAAAATGGTTTGGCTAGCCGTATTTACTTTTTTTTTTTTAATATAAATTTATTTATTTTAATTGGAGGCTAATTACTTTACAATATTGTATTGGTTTTGCCATACATCAGCATGAATCCACCACAGGTATACACGTGTTCCCCATCCTGAACCCCCCTTCCACCTTCCTCCCCATACCATTGCTCTAAGTACTAAAGTTACAAGAGAAACAAATAACACAAACGCTAAAAATCTCTTCATTTCCAAGAGTGAACTTCTAACCAACTGCAATTCATTTGACTACTAAAATCTTTACACTTCTTAACATGACCTATCTAAATTTTAACAATCATGTCTACAAAGCAACTTATTCTTTGACTCTTAGCTATGGGCTAAGTATAAACAAAGAATACTAAATACAGAAGATCCTTTTGAAATCCTTAAATCTAAGAACCTAAGTTGTTGTTTAGTCGCTAAGTTGTGTCCAGCTCTTTTGTGACCCTGTGGACGGCAGCCTGCCAGGCTCCTCTGTCCATGGGATTTCCCAGGGAAGAATACTGGAATGGGTTCCCATCTCCTTCTCCAAGGGATCTTCCTGACCCAGGGATCGAATCCCAGTCTCCTGCAATGGCAGGTGGATTCTTTACCATCAAGTCACCTGGGAAGCCCCAAGAATTCAAATTATACAAGCATAAAATCAAAAGATAAAAATCTATTTTTGTCAGAAACTAAGGAAACAGAAAATAACCAGAATTAAAGAGTTGACGGTGATAAATGAAACAATAATAAGGTGAAGAGGAAGAGAATTAGGGTTTCTCAATCAAGCATGTTTGCATGGGGTGCTAATCCACTAAAATTTGAAATGCAAATATAGGTTGAACACTTTGGCAATATTAATTTTGAAGTAAATATTTAGTTCGAAATTTATGCTATCACTCCAAATAATGTCATTTGATTCTAACCGTTAATTTACAACTATGTAACTTAAAGCTGATAAATGAGTGAAAATGCAAAAGTTAAGAATACTTTCTATCAGGGATAGAAGGGGCTTCTCTGAAAGCTCAGTTGGTAAAGAATCTGTCTGCTATGCAGGAGACCCCAGTTCTATTCCCAGATCAGAAAGATCCCCTGGAGAAGGGGTAGGCTACCCACTCCAGTATTCTTGGGCTTCCCTTGTGGCTCAGCTGCTAAAGAATCTGCCTGCAATGAGGGAGACCTAGGTTTGATCCCTGGGTTGGGAAGATCCCCTGGAGAAGGGAAAGGCTACCCAGGCCAGTATTCTGGCCTAGAGAATTCCATGGGAGTCACAAAGAGTTGGACAGGACTGAGCAACTTTCACTTTCTTTTTCAGGTTTGCGCTATTCAATTAACATCTCTGACTCAAAAACAAGGACCATGAACTAGAAAAACATTACCTGTATGGTATTAACAGAAAGATGTTCCTGACTCTTACAACTGCCACATTAAAGACTTATTCCTTGCTGCTAATAACAAATGAAGATATTAAATCTTAGTTTTAATTAGGTATTAAATATTTTAAATATTTTATGACTGAAAAAATTAACTTTAGTTTTCTAAAAATTTCATCTTATTAGATAATAGAAAATCTAAAACCCAGCTAAACAAGATATATAAACCTAATTTGAAGAGATAATCTATTTCTAAATACCTTTTTTAGGGGAGTCCAACATGCTTTACAAGAGTAGTAATTTTTTGTATAAACTTTCCAGGAAAAAGATGAAGACCCACTGATTTTTATACCTAAAATGTCTGGATTTCTGATCTTAGCACTTTAAGCTACATTACAAAAGCATTCTGACTGGACAAGTCTTCTTTGGCCTAGTAATTTGATATATTATATCAATGAAAGTCCTTCAGTTCAGTTCAGTTGCTCAGCTGTGTCTGACACTTTGTGAGCCCATGAACGCAGCACGCCAGGCCTCCCTGTCCATCACCAACTCCCAGAGTCCACCCAAACCCATGTCCATTGAGTCGGTGATGCCATCCAGCCATCTCATCCCCTGCCATCCCCTTCTCCTCCTGCCCTCAATCCCTCCCAGCATCAGGGTCTTTTCAAATGAGTCAGCTCTTTGCATCAGGTGGCCAAAGTATTGGAGCTGCAGCTTCTAAATCGGTCCTACCAATGAACACCCAGGACTGATCTCCTTTAGGATGGACTGGTTGGATCTCCTTGCAGTCCAAGGGACTCTCAAGAGTCTTCTTCAACACTGCAGTTCAAAAGCATGAATTCTTTGGCGCTCAGCTTTCTTTATAGTCCAAATCTCACACCCATACAGGACTACTGGAAAAACCATAGCCTTGACTAGACGGACCTTTGTTGACAAAGTAATGTCTCTGCTTTTCAATATGCTGTCTAGGTTGGTCATAACTTTTCTTCCAAGGTGTAAGTGTCTTTTAATTTCATGGCTGCAGTCACCATCTGCAGTGGTTTTAGAGCCCAGAAAAATAAACTCAGCCACTGTTTTCACTGTTTCCCCCATCTATTTGCCATGAAGTGATGGTACTGGATGCCATGATCTTAGTTTCCTGAATGTTGAGCTTTATGCCAACTTTTTCTCTCTCCTCTTTCACCTTCATCATCTGTGAGTTCAATGTGAAAAGTACTGTACACACTTCGGTCACATGTCCTAATACGTGATCTGCCACATGGCAACGTCTTTACATAAAAATCATCATTGCCTCTACGACACTGGGTCCTTTCCCCAACAAAGGCCAAGGTGTTGATCTCCGTGACCCGGGATAATCCCTACACAGGTAAGTGACACTGACCGTGTCAACTCTCCTGGAGTTTGATCTCCATATAACTTCTTTCCACTTCTTCTTTTTTTTCCCTTTTTTAACCTCCGTTAGAGGTTCAAAACCACACAAACCGCCCATCAAAGGGGCGTTCTTCCCCTGACCCACAGTCTGCATTACAAAGAGTCATTCCCCAACTGGATAAACAGCGAGAGAAAGCGCCGGCAAAACTGCAAATTTGAAAAACCGGTAGGAAAAGAAAGAGGAAACTGAGGAAGACAGAAGGTGGGGAAGGGCAGGGCCCGCCCGACCCCCGGGACCCCAGGAAGAAGGGACCCCGCTCCCCGGCGGCGCCAACGCGCACGGCCGCCGCCTCCCCTCCGCTCACCTCGATCTCGCGGATGTTGTTGGAGGTGACGAAGATGCCGATGCCAATGGGGATGAAGATGAGGCCGATGATGAAGAAGGTGGGCAGCACCGTGCCAGCCGTCAGGATGGGCTGCCAAGCCGGCAGCCGTTGCTGCTTGAAGGCCGTGTTATCTGGTCTCCGGGTCTTAGCGGTGCCCCCGGGAGGACACGGGGGCCCGCCGTCCACTTCATCCTTCGCGTTATAGTTCATCGCCATCGACCCCCCGGGCGCGGCTCCGCAACGCGCAGGTGGACGGCCCAGGGCACCCGCCTGCTGACCCTGACAGGAGACGCGCAGGCGCCGCCGCCGCCGCCGCTGTAAAGGCGGAAGGGGCGGGACCCCCTTCCGCAGACAGCCGCCGACCGGAAGCGAGAGTTGGCGGGGGACGCCAGAGGGAGGGAGAGAGAAAGGAGGGAGAAGACTGAGGGACAAGGGGAGGGGGAAAGGGAGGAGGATGGAAGGGGCAGGGAAAAGGCGGACGCACCCCGATCATCTGCCCTGTGACGACAAAGTGAGGGCTTCTATCGCCGGAGCGTGAAGCTACGTTGGCGCATGCGCGGCCCTGGGGCGGGTGGGGCGGAGAGGCCTCGGCGCTTGCGCCATAAGCGCGTCTTCCGCTCGGCTCACGGAAGCTTCTGTTCGCACTCACCGGTCCGCTCTTTTTGGTATCATGGCGACGGATGTTTCAGGTGGTTGACGGATCCGCCGGCCTGCACTGCTGCCGTCAGCCGAGGGGCGGATGGCTTCAAGCCAGCTAGGTGTTTCCTTTACTTCGAGGTCCTCTGTGAAGGGGAGCGCAGCATTGGCAAGGCCACACAGAGAGAGCCTGAGCCTCGTGGCATTGGCAGTATTTGCTTGAGTTACAAAACCACGACGTTGTTTACTTAAAAAAATAAACCTCCACCCAAAGTGCGAGGATAAATATTAAGTGGGATGTATATGGTCGGTGACCTTTTTGTTCTCAGGAATAAATCATGTGACTAGGTTTACCCTGTTATCATGTCTATAATTGCTCTGACTTGTTTTTCCACCATTAATGATCTCCAGGCTACTCTGTACCATCTAGCCTATGTCCACGTTTATCTTTTGCATATTGATATAAGTCTTAAAAAAATGAGATACAGTTGTTGTACAATATGAATCACAACTTTTAAAAGTTATGCCCCATTCATAGTTATTAAAAACATTGGCGATATTCCCCATGCTGTAAAGTACACCTAATAATTGGTACATTTTAATCCCCTGCCCCCACCTTGCCCCTCCTCTTTTCCCTCTCCCCACTGGTAACCACTAGTTTGTTCTCTCTTTTCTTGTTACATTCACTAATCTTACTTTTTTAGATTATACAAGTGGTATTATACAGTATTTAAACTTTTATCAGTCTGACTTATTTTGCTTAGCATAGTAACTTCCAAGTCTGTCCAAGTTGTTGCACATGACAAATTTTCATTCATTTCTGTAGCTGTGTAGTATTCCATTGTGTGTTGTGTGTGTGTATCAACTCTTTTCCATTTGTCTGTTGATGGACATTTAGTTTGCTTCCATGCATGCTAATCTGTTGTGTCCCATTCTTTGCAGTCGTATGGACTGTAGCCACCAGGCTACTCTGTCCTTGGGATTCTCCAGGCAAGAATACTGGAGTGGATTGCCCTGCCCTTCTCCAGGGGCTCTTCCTAACCCAGGGATCAAACTGGTGTCTCTTACATCTGCTGCACTGGCAAGAGGATTCCTTCTTACCACTAGCGACACCTGGAATGCTGATATGCAATTGGGGTGCATATAGCTTTTCAAATTACTGTTTTCATTTGGGGAAGATAAATACTCAGGAGTGGAATTACTGGGTCATGCGGTAGTTATATTTTTAATTCTTTGAGAACGCTCCATACTTTTTCCAGCAGTGAATGTACCAATTTACATTCCTACTAAGTGCACAAGGGTTCCCTTTTCTCCACATCCTTACCAACATTTATTATTTGTGGTATTGATGAAAGCCATTCTGACAGGTGACTTCCCAGGTAGCTCAGCTGGTAAAGATTCCACCTGCAATGCAGGAGACCCCCAGTTCGATTCCTGGGTTGGGAAGTTCCATTGGAGAAGGGATAGGCTACCCATTCCAGTATTCTTGGGCTTCCTTGTTGACTCAGATGGTAAAGAATCCACCTGCAATGTTGGGGACCTGGGTTCGATCCCTGAGTTGGGAAGATCCCCTGGAGGAGGAAACCCACTTGGAAACCCACTCTAGTATTCTTGCCTGGAAAATCCCCATGGACAAAGGAGCATGGCGGGCTACAATCCATCAGGTTGCAAAGAGTCAGACACAACTGAGCAACTAAGCACAGCACATCACATTCTGTCAGGTATGACAGTGATATGATATCTCATTTGGTTTTGAGGTGATATTGTGGTTTTGATATGCATTTCTCTGATGATTTGTGATGTTGAACATCTTTTTGTGTGCCAGTTGGCCATCTGTGTGTCTTCTTTGGAAAAACATCTGTTCACATCTTTAATAAGTATTTTATTAAAGACTTAATCCTAATAATCTATAGCTTTTATTTTACTTTTGATAATGAAAAAAGCTTCAATGAAGAATGGCGTTATTATAAAATGAAATTTTGTGCAGACACTGAAGAACTACCAAGGATTTAATGGCCCATGGAAATACGATACAAAAAGTGACTTAATCATAGTACTAAAGTAATATAACTATATAGTATAAAAAGTAAATAGTAATAACCTCCACTGACTGGATGGAGAATGTTTTTCCTCTACTTCTTTGCAATCTTGTATTTTCCAAATTTTCTGCAGGAAGTATTTATTTGTAGAAAAGAATTTTTAAATTATATATAGCCCATGTTAAATTGGCATCTTTGAAATCCAGAACAGAGAGTAAGTCACATCACTTTAAAAAAAAAGAAAAGGTCCCCAAACTTCACTTTCTTTAAGGCTTTGTCTATAGTTAGGTCTTCTGGAAGGTAAACTAAGGGAAGGGGAACTAAAAGATGGCTTGGGCGTCATAATTTACAATTATATGCATTTTCAAAAAATGACTACAAATTTCAAGGGATGATCTAAGCTAATATTTATCTGGCAGATAACTCATTTGTTCATATAGCAACATTTATCTCTCAGATAATTAGCATAGCACTGGTAACATCAATTGATCTATATGTTGTTTTGATCTATGTAAATGTCCTTTCAACCTCAAGCACAAGTGGAAGAGATTCAGCTATCAAAGCTAATGGAGAAATGCTTTGCTAAGTTCTGTTGGCTTGTGTGTGTTAGTTGCTAAGTCGTATCCAGTTGTGTGCAACCCCATGGGCTGTAACCCACCAGGCTTCTCTGTCCATGGGATTTTCCAGACAAGAATCCTGGAGTGGGTTGCCATTTCTTTCTCCAGGGTCTGTTGGCTTGTAAATATATATATACAACATTGGACATAATGCAAAAATATAAAACATAAGGCAAGTTTTTTTCCCTCCCCATTTCTGCTTGCATCATTGCTGCTGCTAAGTCGCTTCAGTCGTGTCCGACTCTGTGCGACCCCATAGACGGAAGCCCACCAGGCTCCCCCATCCCTGGGATTCTCCAGGCAAAAACACTGGAGTGGGTTGCCGTTTCCTTCTCCAATGCATGAAAGTGAAAAGTAAAAGTGAAGTCACTCAGTCGTGTCCAACTCTTAGCGAGCCCATGGATTGCAGCCTACCAGGCTCCTCCATCCATGGGATTTTCTAGGCAAGAGTACTGGAGTGGGGTGCCATTGCCTTCTCCGGCTTGCATCATTATACCCACTAAAAATGTGATAGTTCCTTAAGTCCGAGATCCCCAAACCCTGGTCTGCAGACTGATACCAGTCCATGACCCATTAGGAACCCAGGCCACACAGCAAGAGGTGAGCGACAGGCAAGTGAAGCTTCATCTGCTACTCCCCATTGCCCGCATTACCCCTGCCTCTGTCCCTGGAAAAATTATCTTCCACGAAACCCATCTCTGGTGCCAGAAAGATTGGGGACCACTACTTTAACTGGGTTGGTATTCCAGCATTTTGTGAGACTGGTCAAATAATTTGCTTTCAGGGGTTGTTTTTTTTTGTTGTTGTTGTTGTTGTTATTCTAGTGACCTGAGCGATCATGATATATTTTTTCTGATATACTGTTTTTATTTTTTTTAGTTTTTGTTTGTAGAAAAGATTAACTTCTTGTTTCTTCTTTTCTAATTAAAAAGTCCATTTTGACTGAAATATAGACCTGTGTGGCTGGGTCCCTTGTTTTTAGCTGGGTCCCTTGTGATTAGCCAGGCCCCTTGTGATTTTAGTACCCTCTAACATTTAGCAACTGGAGTAAAATAAATTCTGGTTAGGTCTTGTTAGCAGAAAGGCAATGGCAACCCACTCCAGTACTCTTGCCTGAAGAATCCCATGGAAGGAGGAGCCTGGTGGGCTACAGTCCATGGGGTCGCAAAGAGTCGGACATGACTGAGCGACTTCAGTTTCACTTTTCACTTTCATGCACTGGAGAAGGAAATGGCAACCCACTCCAGTATTCTTGCCTGGAGAATCCCAGGGATGGGGGAGCCTGGTGGGCTGCCATCTATGGAGTCGTACAGAGTTGGACACGACTGAAGCGACTTAGCAGCAGCAGGCCTTGTTTGCTCACACATGTTGGCTCCTTGCTCCCTGCCCAGCACCCCTTGTTTTCATGATATAAATTTTAGCTGCCCTAATGCTATTTCTTGGTCAGGCAGGAGGAGATAACACCAGGGTGACAAGGAGAATTTATCAGTTTATGTTGCAGAAGAAATGGATGACTTTAAGGATAAGATATGATCAGTTGCTGGCACCCAGAACTCTGGTTGTACCAGTGGTTTTCTGAGACTGAAGAAACATAGATTTCCCCGCTCAGTTCCCTAAAACTCGCTCTCTCTTGCTTCCTAACCATGTAAAATTCCCCAGCTTAGCTTCTTTGTTAAGAGGAAGCTAAGCGATCTTGCTTCTACTGTTCTCACTTTGGCCAAATCAAATAAACGTTTCTCCATGCACACTGGTGTCTCAGTATTTGGTTTGGGCTGCACGTTGGACACCCAAGCTTGAATTTGAGAGGTTTGCCAACACTTGTATAACTGAAAGTTTTCTTACATTTTTAATCTAAAACTTACCTTTTCAGATGAGGTCCAAATGGTTGAAATGACTTTTCCAGACTTCTTGATATCGTTCCCGTTCCTTTTCCTCTACTGTGCTCTGCCATCTTAGTAGCTTTACCCACCTAGCTTTTTATTCACCACCACATCATTATCTGTGTGTGAGTTATAGATGTGTAAGATTGCCAATGTTAATCTGTAAAAGAGCTCTATTTAATTGGCTTAAAGGAAATTAAGCACTTATATAAATACTCAGAAATATTAAAAAAACTAACCCAAATGAACTTCAGGGTCATGAGATCTAAGATTAATGATTCATGAATGAAATTAAGTTGTTGGCTTAATTAATATAGACATGTCTTTAGAGTTATTAACAGTAAGTATAATACTTTTATTATTCCTGTTATTCAGTCACTAAGTCATGTCCAATTTTTTGTGACCCCTTGGACCGCAGCATGTTGCACCTCCCTGTCCTTCACCGTCTCCCAGAGTTTGCTCAAGCTCATGTCCATTGAGTCAGTGATGTCATTCAACCATCTCGTTCTCTGTTGTCCCCTTCTCCTCCTGCCTTCAGTCTTTCCCAGTATCAGAGTCTTTTCTAATGAGTCGGCTCTTCACATCAGGTGGCCAAAGTATTGGAGCTTCAGCATCAGTCCTTGCAATGGATATTCAGGATTGATTTCCTTTAGGATTGACTGGCTTGATCTCTTTGATGTCCAAGGGACTCAAGAGTCTTCTCCAGCACCACAGTTTGAAAGCACTGGTGCTTCAGCTCTCAGCCTTCTCTCTGGTCCAGCTCTCACATCCATACAGGATTACTGGAAAAACCATAGCTTTGACTAGATGGACATTTGTCAGCAAGGTGCTGTCGGCTTTTTAATATGCTGTCGAGGTTTATCATATCTTCCTCCAAAGAGCAAGCCTCTTTTCATTTCATGGTTGCAGTCACCATCCACAGTGATTCTGTTTTGGAGCCCAAGAAAACAATCTGTTACTGTTTCCACTGTTTCCCCATCTATTTGCCATGAAGTGATGGAACTGGATGCCATGATCTTAGTTTTTTGAATGTTGCGTTTTAAGTCAGCTTTTCCACTCTCTTCTTTCACCTTCTTCAAGAGGCTCTTTAGTTTCTCTTCACTTTCTGCCATTAGGTTGGTGTCATCTGCATATCTGAGGTTGTTGATATTTCTCCCAGCAATCTTGATTCCAGCTTGTGATTCACCTAGCCTGGCATTTCACATGATTTACTCTGCATATAAATTAAATAAGCAGGGTGACAATATACAGCCATGTATTCCTTTCCCAATTTTGATCCATTGTTTCATGGCAGGTTCTAACTCTTGCTTCTTGACCTGCCTATATATTTCTCAGGAGGCAGATAAAGTAGTCTGGTATTCCCATCTCTTTAAGAATTTTCCAGTTTGTTGTGATCCACACAAAGGCTTTACCATAGTCAGTGAAGCAGAAGTAGCTGTTTTTCTGAAATTTTCTTTCTTTTTCTATGATCCAACAGATATTGGCAATTTGAGCTCTGGTTCCTCTGCCTTTCTAAATCCAGCTTTTACATCTGGAAGTTCTACTAGAAGTCAAATAAGATTTTATTATTCCTGTTATAAAATTTTCCAGCAAGAAAAATAACCTGAAATGATGAAAGTATTAAATAAATTAAATGTAAATGAGATAACAGATTGTAACATTTTATGTAATTTTACCTTTTAAGTAATGTGTTATAACTTTCTATATTATCTTTTGAATTTTTTTAATATAAATTTATTTATTTTAATTGGAGGTTAATTACTTTACAATATTGTATTGGTTTTGCCATACATCATTTTGCATTCCCACCAACAGTGTAAGAGGGTTCCCTTTTCTCCACACCCTCTCCAGCATTTATTGCTTGTAGACTTTTGTTACTTATTGTTACTTTGGTTAAGAAAATAAGCATTGTCCCACAATGACCTATGATCTTATTGACTGTTTCAAAATCTTTTGATATTTTTGACAAACTTCTCAAAGATCAGATTCTAACTGAAGTTTCATTGACCTTTGTGACTTTCTAAAGGGCCCCTGGAACACCTCAAAATATTTGTTTTCTCAATAAGATTTGGTCTTATTTGGTGTGTTAAATTACATGGAAAATGTTGTCCAATGAGTGCTAATAACCTTCTTATGCTGTATTAGGTAAATGTCATGATATGAATGCTCTAGAGATTGTGTGAAATTCGTAAAAGTTGATTGTGTCCTAGTAAAATGTTAACAGTAATAGTTCTAATATTATCCTAATATGTCTTTCGCCACAGCAATAACCAACTTTGTCGATTACATTGTAATCAGCTTTCTAACCTNCTGTATTAGGTAAATGTCATGATATGAATGCTCTAGAGATTGTGTGAAATTCGTAAAAGTTGATTGTGTCCTAGTAAAATGTTAACAGTAATAGTTCTAATATTATCCTAATATGTCTTTCGCCACAGCAATAACCAACTTTGTCGATTACATTGTAATCAGCTTTCTAACCTTGCCAAGTCTTTTGTCACTTATAGTTATTATTTTACTGATATGTTTGCAAAAAAAAAAAAAACACATACAAATACTTGATCTTCAAGAAGATTCATAGAAAGAACTTTATGACAAACACAATCTTCTGATAACTTTTAGGTCATAGTGCTGAACTGGGTGAGAAATGAAAGAATTCTAATGGAAAAACCTGATGGCTTCATAAGACTGTTAATAGAATATTAAGATCAAGAATTAGTCACATAGGACTGAGGGAAATGATGAATATGGTTATATTTTTGTGTTTTTTATCTGAAATATTACTGATTTTTAATCGTTCCCTTGAGTTATTTATGACTTACAACAATTTGGTAAATTATGCCTTTTTAAGTAGAATTGTAACATTGATCTTTTCTCTCTAGCTGTTCTCTCCAGAAATTGAAAACTCTTAGGTTCCCAGCAGCTTTATCAGGTGAATAAGAAAGGCCACTTCCTGGGAGGTGCAGGAATTGCAAGATATCTTGAGGACCTTAAGAAGACAGTCTGTAGCTATTGCATGCAGAATGTGATGGCAAGCCCTTGACATGATTTTCCCAGCCTTGATGCCTCTTAAATGTTTACTATGAGATTCCTTATAAAAATTTCCAGCTTAGCCAACTTAAAGAGCCTGTGTAATTGCAACTCCTGTTTCTGACACCCAGCTTCAACTTAGACCAACACTACCAGACCAGGACAAAATGATGACGTCATCTGAACTAGAGAGCTGACCCAAGTTACTGGACCAGGACTATGTACTAATTACTTTGATAATTGTTCATATTCCTACTTATGAACAAAATGTATTTATTCCTTGGGCTCACTCATTTGCATATTTCAAAAATCAATCCAGTTGGTGAACGTGTGGCCAATTACCTGCTTTCAGTATTCCTAGGTTACCTTGGTAGATTTCTCCTCTCCAAGGTTCTAGTTGAATGGCCCTTAGACATTTTAGCTTAGAAGAAAGAAGCTCTAGTACCATGCAAGCTACCATTACTGCCAATATTACTAAGTGAGATCTTCTTACTTGGCCAATTTAACCTGCTTTGAACCTGGCCATAAATATTCCTTTTCACCAGATGTTAAATATTGAGTAGTTCCTAAAGGAACCAGTAGATTTGTGGAACAAGTTTATGGCCTTAGCTCTCCCCAGGCTGGTTAGGAAGATGCAGAGTTGGTTTCTTTTGGGGTCAAGGTCCCCTATGTGTAGCCTTGGAAACAGTGCTTGTCAACCTGCCTTTGATGTTTGCATGCTGATTTTCTATCAGTTTTCCAATGGTATGATCATGTGGCCAGTATATTTATTCCTTCACTTGGAATGGAAGATATCGTTAATCACATAGTGGCTTTAACAAAATTTACTGAGCAAACTTTGAATGATAGTCATCAACCCAATAGTTTGCCCAGTTCTGAAGTCTTTATGATGAGAAAAATGGTCTTACAAAATGGGGGAACTGATGATATAATGCATAATGCATGTTGGATTTTCATACTTGCTGTGTCTTCTGGTATAACTCATGACACATATGAAGAATCAAATTTCTTTTCTAAATGATCCTTTTCCCAGTTTAGTGGAAATATGAGGAAATGGTTTGGAATGGCTACCTACTCCAGTATTTCTGCTTGGAGAATCCCATGGACAGAGGAGCCTGTTGGGCTACAGTCCATGGGGTTGCAAAGAGTTGGACACAACTGAGCAACTAACACACACACACATACACACACACACACGAAGATCTTGGCTTAAACCTTGGTTTAATGACATTGTTACTCCAATTGACAATTTTGCTTATAGTTGGTGTGACTTATAAAGTGACAGTTTCTTGCTTTTTGCACTGTATATCACCTATTCCTATTAAAATAATGATACCTAAAAGCTTGAAACTGCTGATCACATCCATAGTTCTCAAAAAATTAATGAACATGAAAAATGCACATGTGAGGTAACACTGACATAAGTCCTATTGGACAACTTGGGATTTACCACTAGTCCATGCCAGACATCTCACTAGTACAACACCCTAAAAGGAAAGAAAGAACCAAGCTATAAAAATGCAACATGAAGGGACATGATAGAGCCAGGACAGGTAAGCAACAATCCTGGCATTGAGGGACCAAATGTTTACTCACCTAATGCTTTCCATTAAAAGATTAATGATATAAGAGGGGGAATTGATGAAATAAAGTCATATTTCATGACAAGACAAAAATTTGAACATAAAAATTTTCCTCTGCTTCTTTGAGCCTCTTCCTTCCCCTTGGGTGTGTATTGTGAACCTGCATTAGCCATACCTCCTCAGGAGTAAACCTTTCCTCTTATTCTTGTAAAGGGTCAGGATGATCCACTAATCATTTTGTACATGCAGATATGGATTGTACAAACTGTCAGTACATCATTTGAAATATAACCCTTTATCTCAAAAACATATATCACTGTGCTTTGCTTATGAACCAACTATATTTATTGTGACGAGCTATAAGGAAACCCTTCCCCTTAAGCTAACTATGAAGTGAAGTGAAGTGAAGTCACTTAGTCATGTCCGACTCTTAGCAACCCCATGGACTGTAGCCTACCAGGCTCCTCCATCCATGGGATTTTCCAGGCAAGAGTACTGGAGTGGGTTGCCATTTCCTTCTCCAGAAGATCTTCCTGACCCAGGGATTAAACCCAGGTCTCCCGCATTGTAGGCAGACGCTTTACCGTCTGAGCCACAAGGGAAGCTAAGCTAATTACAGCTTACAGCATTTTGATAAATTATACCTTTGTAAGTGAAACTGTAACATTTATCTTTCCTTTCTCCCTGTTCTTTCCAGAAGTTGGAAACTCTTAGGTTCCCAGCAACCTCATCAGGTGAATAAGAAAGGCTACCTCCTGGCAGATGCAGGAATCTCAAGATTTGTTGAGGACTTCCCGGCCCATGCAGCCACAGCGTCCCTTTTTAAGCTTCCCTGGTGGCTCAGACAGTAAAGCGTCTGCCTGCAATGCGGGAGACTCGGGTTCAGTCCCTGGGTTGGGAAGGTCCCCTGGAGAAGGAAATGGCAACCCACTCCAGTGCTCTTGCCTGGAAAATTCTATGGACTGAGGAGCCTGGTAGGCTACAGTTCATGGGGATACAGAGAGTCGGACATGACTGGGTGACTTCAAATTCACTTTCACTTTCACTTTGAGAAGAGAGGAATACATTCAAGTCTATAGCTATCGCAGAATCTCACGGCAAGCCCTTGACATGCTTTCCCAGCCTTGATGTCTTTGAAAGTTTAGTTTGAGATTCCTTATAAAAGTTTCCAGGATAGCCAACTTAAAAGAGCCTGTATGATCAGTTGTTGCTACTGCTGTTTAGTCGCTAAGTCCTGGCCAACTCTTTTGTGACCCGCCAGGCTCCTCTGTCCATGGGATTTTCCAGGTGAGAATAGTGGAGGGGTTGGAGTTTACCATTCTACCAGACAGAGCAGTCCTCAGAGCTTTCTCAAAGACTGTCTGCTGGGTTATAATCCTCAGGCTGGCTCAAATAAAATTTTCCATTTTTTTTTTCTTAGATTGACTACAGTTAAGTCCCCTACCTACAAACTTTCAAGTTTTGAAGTTTTAAAGATGCAAACATGCTTTCACATGTCCAATCACGTCACATGTCTGGCATACACTGTCACATGCGTGCATCCTCTATGAGTAGCTGTGCTTTCGTGTTCTTTAATGCACAGTACTGTATAGAGCACAGTAGCACAATATCTTTATTTCAAGCTACATTGGCAAGAGGATATCTTCACTGAACTTCTTACTGTGCAACACAAGTTTACTAAGGAAGACCTGATGGAATTGGAGGCCCAAAGAAAGAACAAAGGTAGACAAGAGGAAGAAGAAGCAACTAAAGAAATTTATGACACAAGAAATGGCAAGAGGATTTTCTCTATTTGAGAAGGCACTGATAATTTTATTTTTTAAATATTTTATTGGCTGTGCCGGGTCTTATTTGCAGCAAGCAGAATCTTCCATCTTTGTGTGTATCTTTAGTTGCAGCATGTGAAATCTTAGTTGCAGCATGCAGGATCTAGTTCTTGGACAAGGGACCAAACCCCAGGCCCCTTGCATCAGGTGCAAAGTCTCAGCCTTTGGACACCAGGGAGGTCCCAGAGGAGACACTGTTAGTTTTTGAGGCATGGGACCCAGACGTGGAATGTTACAGTATGCAGTATGCAATCCAACGTCATCTATGTTGAGAAAAAAGATCTACTACCCAGACGTCATTGGATCATTTTTTCTAAAGGATGGGCAGAACTGAACCCAGTAAGGAACCAGAACCTGTGCCATCATTGTCAGGTGGGAGTGAAACTCCAGCTCGCCCTCCATCTCCTATTGCTGACGACCCTTCAGCTCTCCCATCTCCTACCCCTTCTCCCTCCTCCAGTCAGTAACTCTTCTTGCCTGTTCACTCGATGCCAGCCCCTGTGTGCAGCTGTTGTACTGTACTACTATATTTTTAAGGTACTGTACTGTAAGATTTAAAATGTTTTCTTTATGTTTGTGTTTGTTTTTTATGTATTATTTGTGAAAAGTATTATAAACCTATTATGGCACAGTACTATATAGCTGCATGTGTTACTTAACTACTTAGTTAACCGAGGCTAACTTGGACTTTGATACAAATTGCACTTACGAATGCACTCTCAAAACGGGCCTCATTTGTATGTAGGGGACTTACTGTATTGATTAATTTTTCATCAGGAATATGATCTGATTTCTTGTATGTATTGCAACAGAACTTGATCCAAACTATCTTTAAAGTTAATCTTTTTCTGATTTTTATGTAGGGTATTTACTAAACTTTCAGTTAGGCATTTAAGAAAATCCTTTTGTTCTCACACTGAGATTGTCTAATTAGCCTGAGGTCATTGACTGTGATAAAGATTTTGCAAATCCATGAATAACTGCAATCAGTAGTCAGAAAGACAAGTCAAACAAGATACTTTAATGGTTAATCTCATTAGAGGAAAGATAATGGCACCAAAATTCCTGGTAGGAGGCCTAAGAACTTTGTTTGGGGAAGGAAATAAGGTTCCATTTCTCATAATTCTACATCGTTTCTCGGCCTTTTGGCTAAGATCAAGTGTAGTCTCATAATTCTACACACACCTTAAGTGAAAGAATACAATTCTAATGAAACCTCAGGCTCCATAACTTCCACTGTGTGGCTTCCACGTGTGGCTTGTGACTCAGTCGTGTCTGACTCTTTGTGACCCCATTAACTATAACCATATAGCCTGCCAGGCTCCTCTATTCATGGGGTTTTTCCAGCAAGAATACTGGAGTGGGTTGCCATTCCCTTCTCCAGGGGATCCTCCCAAAGCAGGGATTGAACCCAGGTCTCCTGCACCGAAGGCAGAGTCTTTACCATCTGAGCCACCAGGGGATCCTCCCTCCATTGTGTAGAACCTTGTCAGTTACTTCCCATGGTATGTATTTTTCCATCAATTATCAATTATGGGTGCCATTAGTTATAGATAAGGTGTCTTCCTTTCAAATGCAACATTACAGTTTCTTGTTTGACAGCCAACTGACTTATGTGTAACAGTGAAATTATTTTTTGAAAGGGGAAGGGCTATGAAGGAAAGAGACTTTACTTGCTCCATGAGAATCATTCAAGAGATGCAGGAAAGTAGAATCTTAAAAATATTAATCTCTTATAAATCACATGCTGGACTATTTTTAGACTTGAACTTACTTTATGCCATTACTCCAAGTACTAAATTGTTGGAAGTTTGGAGGGAATGGGTATTGCAGGCATTTCATCTTTCTTTTTTATTTTTATTTTTTTGAAACACTTGGGCCACTACTATCTATTAAGCCACTCATTTTTTTAATGATTTTTTATTTATTAATTTGTATGTGGCTGTGCTGCATGGCTTTTTGTCTCGTTGTGGTGAGTAGGGGCTACTCTCCAGTTTCACTATGCAGGCTTCTCATTGCAGTGGCTTCTCTCGTCACAGAGCGTGGGCTCTTGGGCAGTGGGCTTCAGAAGTTGTGGCCCATTGGCTCCGTAGTTGCAGCTCCCGGGCTCCAGAGCACAGGCTCAACAGTTGTGGTGCACGAGTTTCATTGCTCTGCAGCATGTGGGATCTTCCGGTTCAGGGATGGAACCTATGACTGCTGCATTGCCAGGTGGATTCTTGACCGCTGAGCCACCAGGGAAGCCCCATGTATTTCTTTAAAGTAACTTTAACCTATACTTGAAGGATGACTTTCATAAGATGAACTTCAAAGTGAAAGTCAGTTTTTACTGAGCCTGCTTAGTCCCTTTAGTAACTGGAACTGAATATTTAGGTCAACAAACATCAAGCCTTCCTGGGATTTCTCCCTGACAAGCACACGGTAAGGAATGAGGTTCGACACACTGTTCCACCACATCATTTTGATTGTCACCAAATCTCCTGGGAGGAAAAAGCTGCACTCACTGTCTCCAACACCCAGTACTCAGGGACCCAGTGCTCCCAGAATTCAGACCTCTCCTCCACTGAAACCGCCTTGCTAGCTAATCCCTACTCAAATGTCAAGATTCGGGACAGCGGCCAGTTCAAGTCTTTGTCCCCTCAGACTGAGCTAAGAACTGTTCTCTGAGCACGTGGCAATATGTGCATATCTCTATACTTGCACTTACCGTAGTATCAGAAAGTATCTTTTTATACCTGTCTTTCTTAGTAGGTATAAGCTTCTCAAGGTCAGAGATGTTTTTGTCAATTACTATATCTTCAATATCTGTCAAGGGAACTGGGACATAAAAGGAACTCAATAAACTTGTTGAATTAACTTGATCTACTTTGAATGAACTCACATTTGAGTGAGAAAGACAATTTACCAACAAATAATTGAAAAATAATGAGGTCAGTGGCATATAAAATGTGTGGTCAGAGTCTTATAGGGGATCTGAGGAAGTACCACACCTTATCCTCTTTATGATGTCAAAAACTAAACTGTGAGAAAATGGATCCTAAGGTCTGAGTGATATTGTGGTTAGCCACCCGGGAGAGAGGGCTTCCCTGATAGCTCAGTTGGTAAAGAATCCACCTGCAATGCAGGAGACCCCAGTTCGATTCCTGGGTCGGGAAGATTCACTTGAGAAGCAATAGGCTACCCAGTCCAGTATTCTTGGGCTTCCCTTGTGGCTCAGCTGGTAAAGAATCTGCCTTCAATTCGCGAGACCTGGATTCAATGCCTGGGTTGGGAAGATCCCCTGGAGAAGGGAAAGGCTACCCACTCCAGTACTCTGGCCTGGAGAATTCCATGGACTGTATAGTCCATAGGGTCACAAAGAGTTGGACATGACTGAGTGACTTTCACTTCACCCAGAAGAGAATAGAACTAAAGATAAAGGGACATAGAGAAAGTTGAACCTTATACTACACTTGTTATTGTTTTACAAAACTGTGTATATACCCTCGGTGATCATGCTCCTTTTCTCAAGCAAGATCTTAGCAGGTCACAATTTCCCTATGAACAGAGTTGTCTGGTACTGTCCTCTTCTGGGAGATGCTTGGTTTGTTAGCTTATAGAGTCCCCTTGTCCCACTGACTACTTGCACCAATGCTCTATGTGGGAACCAGTGCTTACCTCTTTTGTGGTTCAAAAATGGCTGAATACATCTCTCTTGTTTTGGTAGCCTAGATCATCTGGTGATTTGATAAAATGAGGGCATTTTTGTCCTTGCAGACTGAATCAATGAGTGTTGAGACTCCTGTTTCATCCAGATATTCTGCCTCTGAAAACTTCAGTGGGTACAGTGGCTTCTGCAAGGGAAGAATCACCAGGCAAGTCAATTTGGTGAGGAAGATCTAGCCCAGAACACACTGCTGAAGGAGCAGCCCTTTGGGATTAGGAGTCAATTACCAAGTGCCTACAAAGCACCCTGCCATTTTGACTATGCACGTGCCTTGCTCTCAAGGAGGAGAGACAAATGCGAGTGAGAGTCAGTCAGAAAAACCCCAACTGACTATGTATGTGCTTATGGTCATGGAAAACCATGAGGCAAGGCAGCTGGGAGAAGGAATTATATTGCCCTTTGCAAACATTTATTCACTATCTTGTATTCACTCTAAGGAATATGCAAGTCCTGCCCTGGAGAAACTTACAGTCAAACTAGAGAGACAGCATTGTGTCCTACTGCTAGTCAACATAAGGCAGAAAGAGAAAAAAGGACTCCTGAAGAGAAAGACTTTATTCTTAGAGATGCTTATCTCTGAAAGAGATGCTAGAAATAATGCCAGGCAAAATGGAAGGACTGATTATCTTTTTTAAAAAATTGGGAACTGCAGAGAACTGGGTTCCTACTGTTTTCTGTGGATCAGGTTGTGATCCGGCTGTGCCAGGAAACTTGCAGTCACTAGGGTTGCCCCAGCTGATTGACATCTTTCAAGGGTCAGGAAGATACCCTGGAGAAGGAAAAGGCAATCCACTCCAGTCTTCTTGCCTGGAGAATCCCATGGACAAAGGAGCCTGACAGGCTACAGTCCAGGGTCACTCAGACATGACTTCGTGACTAAGCAGCAACAATAGGTTCCTTGGGATTCACTGAATACAAACTATAAATCTGGAGTTCAGTGACATTCAAGAAAAATAAGAGTTTCGTGCAGTGTTTCCTATTGCCAACAAACATAAAGCCCAGATAAGGTGCTCTGGTTTCTCTGTACCTAGGGGAAGCACCTGTTCTCATTAAAAGTGACTCTAGCTCAGGGCTCAGAGACAATATTCCATTTGAGCATATATGATGGAAAGCCTGAGACCCCTTCTCTCGTGAAGTCATGAAACAAACAGTCTTTTGGCAAGTGCTCTCAAACCATGTACCCCAGAGGGCTCCACACCTCCAAGAAGAGAAGCCAAAGAGCTGTCCTTGTGGTCAAGACCCCTAACATCTGCAGCTTTCCTGTGGAAGGCATCTTTGTGTAGATAGCAGCCTTGCCTGGTTTTTGGATATGTGTATCTTTAAATAATAAATAAGAAAAACCCATTCCTTTGTCTCAAATAAGGCAAAGATACGTTTCGGGTTGGCTATGGCAATGGACCACCATTTCTGGCACAAGGCTGGGAAATAAGAGAGATCAGAGCACAACCCCACCATCATCCCCACCCCACTTTTCTGGAACCATTATCCAGCTGCCTATGTGGGGGCTGGGCTGATGGTCGCTGGCAAAACCTCAGGAGCATTTGCTCTGCTGAGCAATCTACCTTTAGACAGACAGTGGAAGGCAGTGGGAAGTATCTGAATGTTGGTCGACAAAGCATTTGGGGGAAGCTAATGGACAAGGGAAACCTTGTAACCAGTTCCATCTCTTGGTGTCTTGTAGGGACCCAAACCATGATGTAACTCAGAGAAAAAGTCTCTCTCATTTTGGGAGATCTGCTATTTGACTTATATTTATTCACATTGAAAAACACCATATTTTAAAGAAAATACGAAATGCAGAGGGGAAATCTATTTTAAAGCAAATAATTTTAAGTAAAAAGAAGGTCAAACATTCATTTTAAATGATTTTAATTTGATAACTATTATGTTCCAATTCAAAAAAGAATATTGCACAAATGCTTTTGTATCACAATCATTATTTTTTCTCACCCTGGTGAGATTTTGACAAACATAGTTGGCTTTGGGAAATAACATAGAGAATGTCTTAATTGGTTTAGTAATTTCAATAGCCTGTGAAAAAAATGAAAGTAGGATATTACATTCATAGAAAAGACAAGTATATATCCATAAATTCACCTGGGTGTAGTGAAAAATAATAAGCTTTTCATGGATTTAATAAAACTTAAAGGAGACAAAATTGAGAATGCTGTGAAAATAGAATGCAGCTCACAAACTTTTCAATGCAATCCTTTGCTTTCAAAAATCGATTAAACCTGCAAGACTTCTAAGAATATTTGATCACATTATAAATCTCTTATATTGGAAAAGTTAACATCTGATATTTTTAAAGCAAAAATCTAAATAAATACAGACCTGAATTGTTCAAATAACAAAATCTGTGAATGGTGAGGTAAAATTACCAAAATAACATAAACAAACAAAAAGAAAACAACACCAGAAAAAAAATGAATCTTGTCATGGCACTGATAAACATTTCTGTTGAAATTTATGAATATATGACATTTTCTCTAGGTAACAAACACAATTTTCATCAGTTATGTAGCAAATGCTGAAAATTTAAGAAAATAAAAAAAATTTTAGTGGTCAGCAAGCAAACATAATTACACGAAACTCTCCCCATTTTTATGAATTCATTACAGCAATTTTTATTGTTCTTCTCTTTTGCCTTTGAATTAATATTTTTAGCAGAGGCATAGCACTGGAGTCCAGAGGCATATATATGCCTCAGGTGCCAGATGTTTTTTTAAAAAACTTCCATCTTGCATTTTTGGTGTTTTTAGAATTGCTGCTCATCACATTCATGAACACACCCTACTTTAGCTATACTTTTAATTTATTTCCAGGAAAATTCAACCACAGTATATAGAAAAAAGGCACAACCATATTAATTACATTGTTTAACACATTATTTCATACTTCCTTTGTCACTGGTTTTTAGAAGCTGTGAGCTACTTCAATAGTGTTGGTGTTTCTGTTAATGTTTAAGCTATATATTCCACATCATGATTTTTTTTTTCAAATGGTTGTCCTAAGATACAATTAATTCTTCACATTTTGTGACCATTCCAGGCATCTGATATCTGTAATATTTACAACTAACTTCTTCAAACCTTAATGTTTTATGAAATACTTGAAAAAAAATCTTTGTAATCAATATTGTCAGAACACATTCTCCTATCAAAAAGAAAAGGGCAACACATGAATTAGTTCAACTATGCACCTTAATCCGGAAACACTGGTTATGACTCTGCTTCAGAAAACATAATTATTCCATTCAAAATGGATTGTCATTCATACTGATGATTGGAGATTTACTTAAAATATATAGAAATTATGGGAGCCTGGGATGGTGCCAGGATTGAACACGGGGGCGGTTTTTTCAGCTGGATGTTGATAAGGGAATGGCAACCCACTCCAATGTTCCTGCCTGGAGAACCCCATGGACATGGGAGCCGGGTGGGCTCCAGCCCATGGGGTCACAAAGGGTCAGACTCGACTGAGCAACTAACGCTTTCACACTTTCATTGGAGTATGACTATTTATGATCTTGTTTGTTTATTCACTAGATAAAGACTTCTGTGTTTATTTTCTATTCATTTTTTAATATTTTATTATTTTTGTCAAGACAATTTTTTATTAATGTAGATTAATTTTACTCATCTGTCACTCACATTCCATTAGAGTTTAAAGAAAGGACTTAATCATAGCAGGGGCAGAAAAGAGCAACCATCTGAGTTGCCCTGATCACACCATCATCCTCTGCAAGTTTCGTTATAAATGCAGAAGAAACAAAATCTTTAGATCCAAATATACATAAGTTACTTGTAACATTTTAAATTAACATCAAGTAGTATTTAAAGTTTTATCTTCTAGGCTTTTCACTCTTTGTGTAATAAAATTCTCACAAGTTAAGGAAGTTATTTGCTTCAAAATAAATTCTGTGGTATATCAGAATATTTTTGCCATCAGAAGTATAAGCATTGGCAAATAGGGAATTTAACTGTGAGTCGAAAAATATAGCAATACTAAATAAAACCCCCTTCTCACTGAAATGGCCAGTTCAGAAACATTTTCAGAAATCAAAACCCATAACAACAATTTTTAAAATCTTCACACATACACACTCTAGTTTCATTAATCAGTAATGAAAGCCCTGCATGTCTGTGATGCGTTCACAATTACTCATGCTAAGACAAACTTACTGTAGCATTTCTCTTACTTACAAAACTCATAACTAATTTTACATAAAATACAGTTATTTAATTTTTAATACCTACCGAATGTGATTTGCTAATTCCATAAGGTATACCTTAAAACCTAATGTTTCTGTTCAACAGATTCAGTGTGTATTCCCTTCATGGCCTCAGGAACCTGGGTAATGTTGTGGACCAGAGAAATGGGCCAATAGTATTACCTGTGTGCTTTCTAGTTACCCTTGTGATGCTAACAAGCATTCTTTGTTTAATCTCGATAAAGTGACATGATACATGATTTATGCTCCTAGAAACTGATGTATCAACTCCTCATTTGTCTTCAAAATGATCTTTTTAAAGACCTTATTGAAAACATATCTGTATTAACAAAATCTTTTTTTTTTTTTAAAGCTACTCTATTAGAGTTTCAAGTAGTTTTCTGATGCATATTTTCACATAAACCTAAATTCAACAGCAGGTCTGACACTGAGATTTGATTAATGCATATTGTGCTTTGAATCTTTAAAGAATATATTATCTAACCTATAGGGGATTATGAAAACGTGTCCAAATTCTAGCTATCAAGGAAAAAAGTTTACGTATCTTGGGATTTCTTTTACTACTTTAAAAAAAGTGCTGATAGTATCTAGGTCAGTTTTTATTTTCAATTTTTCATTTGGATAGACTGAGAAATAATCTAATATCACAGTCCTTATTACACATCCTGTACATGTAAGTATATAATGCAAACAGAAATACAATAGAACTGTCAGTAAAAGCTGTTCCTTTAAGGCTTACTGGTAAAACTCACACAGCTCCTTCTATTAATTTGTTCCATATGAAAACAAATTCATCCAGGGTTTTGGGCACAGAACACCAGAAAGAGCAACTTCAAAAAACCGGCTTAAGTATTTAAAATTAAACTCTTAAATCACAGTGTTGTTAGTGGTGAACCATGATCAGAACCAGAGAATTGTATAAACAATAATAACAGATCTTCCAGAACCTCCTGCTCTGGTTTTACCTCTTGAATTTACCCTATAGAGTGTTGTACTTTCTTTTTCTTTTTTTTTTCAGGAATAGCAAACTGATAGAAGAAAATAAGCAGAGCTTACGATTTTGAATACACCAATACCAATACTTTGGTGAACTGACAGTGTGGTCTACAAATATATGTGCCATAGACTATGAAGAAGGAAACACTTTAGGAAAAAATAATCACATTACAAAGTGTATTATAAAAATAAATTACACAGCATGTGCCCGTGGACCTGAAAGCTTTGCCAAAGGAAGAGAAATTTGACACAAAGATTGAATTGCTCTTGCTACCTATTTTTATATTATCAGCAAAACCATTTTCAGCTTTTACGTTTATATCCTCAAAAAAAAATTCACTGGAAGAAGGAAATTATTTCCAGTAGTGATCAGTAGCATGGAGGACCTTAGTGATGGTGGAGGGCTGGCTGGAGATATATTATCCATTCAACAGGGATTCAGAGGAAATACGCACACCCAGTATGTGCTTGGTTTACCATTTCATCTTGAGTTCATACGTAACTGGTGGATGATGATGCTTTCTATAAAGAGAAGAAAGATACAGCATTTTCAATTAGACTGAAACTAACATCAGTAGTTTCCGTGAGGGTCAACACCATATCATTTCACTAACAGACCATAGGCATTCAACAACAAAACAAAAACAGGCGCATGCACCCAGTAGCTTCTCTGGAAGTTCTGTCCTATTCTTGGGTAACTTCTTTACATTGACATAGGAGATCTACTTCTAAAATTCTTAAAGCCTTTTAGAAACCATGTCTAATATTCTAACAACATTCGATCAGTTTTACCCAAGGAAAGCCCTGAACACAAAGACAGTAATTACTATAGACAAGTCGCATAACGGAAACCAGACTATTTCCTAGAATTTCGGTTCTGAATAATATTCACATACTTTTATTTTTTTATGTCTGTGGACTTGAATTTTAATAAGGAAATATTTATTTTATTCCCAGGAATTCACTAGATAATATTTATCTTTATTCTCAAGAATAACAATAATATTTATATTATTATAAATAATATTTTTTCCCAAGAAGTCACTAAATACAGATGACTCTTTCTTGTCTCTGCTTCTTTTTGTATAATTCACCTGGAAAGATGCTTTATAATTCTTCATATGCTTTTCAATTAAAATTCATCTTATAAAAGTAAATAAAAATAGATTGAGATAGTAATTAGAACAGTACCAGCAACACGTGTGTAATATTTATATTTATTTGATTTATTTCACTTTTATCTTAACCTTTATGCCTTTGTGAACATGTATCTTTTTTTTTCTTTTCATTGTGTCATTGAGGTACTATATGCCCATCACGGCTGGGCGTGGGTTTCCCAGGTAGCCCTGGAGGTAAAGAACCTACCTGCCAATGTAGAAGAGCTAAGAGATGCAGTTTGATCACTGGGTGGGGAAGATCCCCTGGAGGAAGGCATGGCAACCCACTCCAGTATTCTGGCCTGGAGAAACCCCTGGACAAAGGAGCCTGGCAGGCTCCAGTCCAGAGGGTCGCAAAGAGTTGGACATGACTGAAGCCACTTAGCACTCATGCACTGCTGGGCATGGAACTACATTGGTGAGCAAATGAAGCATGCTCCTGCATTTGCTGCGATTATAAACAGCAGAGGAAAGAAATAACTAAGCCTCAAATGGTTTCTCTGCCTGAAAAATGTATTGCCTCCCTGTCAACTAATGTGGGCTTCCCAGGTGGATCAGTGGTAAAGAATCTGCCTGCCAGTGAAGGAGATGCAGGAGACATGGGTTCAGTCCCTGGGTTGGGAAGATCCCCTAGAGAAGGAAATGACCGGCTCCAGTATTCTGGCCTGGGAAATCCCATGGACAGAGGAGCCTGGTGGCCTACAGTCCTTGGGGTTGCAGAGTCCACACGATTTAGCAACTGAGCATGCAGTATGCTCACAAACATTAACTGAAGCACACTAGTTCACTTTCACGTTTCTGCATTGGAGAAGGAAACGGCAACCCACTCCAGTGTTCTTGCCTGGAGAATCCCAGGGACGGGGGAGCCTGGTGGGCTGCCGTCTATGGGGTCGCACAGAGTCGACACGACAGAAGCGACTAAGCAGCAGCAGCAGCATGCTGTGGACCTAGAGGTTTACTTCACACTGACCACTAGGTGGAGATATTTCCACTCCGTCTCTTGACCTTTCTAAATTGAATGGGATAAACATAAGCAAAGTAAAATGAAATACATAAATGTTATATATACTTAATAGTAACAAGTTATGAATGTTTTGAAAAACTTTTAAGATATATATGTGATTTTTCACTGTACCAGAAACTCGGAAAAATCATTAGCTCATTTTGTCTTTTCAAAGTTGTTCTAGCCTCAATTTTTTTCAACACTTAAAAATGAATTAAAATCTTCAGGTAAAGACTAAAAACACTAAATAAAATATTATGTAGTTAAAAATCAGAGTCTCTTTTTACTTTAAAAATTAAAATGCTATTTCCTACTCAACACTGTTTCTTTTTTTAATTTTTTAAAGTAGTTTTCAAAGAGTAAAACCACATAGGTCTCAGACCTCCCTAACAGAATTCAAGAATCTTCCCCATTTTCCTCCCCTAAGAGACTACAGGATATATATGTTTAAAAGAGTGTAATCTAGAATTGTTCTTATTGCAGATGTAATTCAGAATGTGTTTGCCTTGTTTCTTCACTAAATTATCTCTCAAGTCCCTGGCAGGACTAATATTTTGTTTTACTGTGATACCTTCTTCTCTCCCCTTGCGTGTGCAAACCTCTAAATTCCTAGAGTTGTCTTCTCCTAATCCTAGAGTTTTATAGTCTCTGTAATAATAATAGCTTTTCAAGCAAGATACACGCACCCCAGTATTCATCGCAGCACTATTTACAATGGCTGGGACATGAGAGCAACCTAAATGTTCACTGACAGAGGCATGGATAAAGAAAAAGTGGCACATATATACAATGGAATACTACTCAGCCATGAAAAGCAGAAAATAATGCCAGATGCAGCAACATGGATAGACGGAGAGATTGTCATACCGAGTGAAGTAAGTCAGACACAAAGATAAATAACATATCACTTATATGTGGAATCTTTAAAAAAATGATACAAATGAGCTTATTTACAAAACAAAAATACTCACAGATATAGAAAACAATTTTATGGTTACCAATGGGCAAATGGGGAGGGGGGATAAATAGGGAGATCGGGATTAACATATGCCCACTACTATATATACAATAAATAATAGGGACCTACTGTATAGCACAGGGAACTCTATTCAAAACTCTTTAATGGCCTATACGGGAAAAGAATCAAGGAAACATATATATATATAAAGCAGATTCACTTTGCTGTATACCTGAAACTAAGACAGCATTTTAAATCAACTGTACTCCAATAAAATAATAATAATAATAATAGATTTTCAGATTAGTATTTGGTAAAAATACATATGGCAAAAGAGTCCATATACAGAAACAATGTCTTGGTTGGACCATTATATTTTATTATTTTTTTTAAGGTAACAAACTGGTAATCCATGCATGGTTTTATATATTGATGCTATTAATCAGATTGTGTTGCTAAAAAAGACTATCTCAAAAATACTTGATAATGCCAAATAAGAGAGTTTATTTTATTTAATTCAACTTAATAATAAAAGATGGGCTTCCCTGGTGGCTCAGAGGTTAAAGCGTCTGCCTCTAATACGGGAGACCTGGGTTCGATCCCTGGGTCGGGAAGATCCCCTGGAGAAGGAAATGGCAACCCACTCCAGTATTCATGCCTGGAGAATCCCATGGACGGAGGAGCCTGGTGGGCTCAGTCCATGGGGTCGCAAAGAGTCGGACACGACTGAGCGACTTAACTAACTAACTAACTAACTAATAATAAAAGATGGCATTTAATATTTATGTACATACAATTTATTTAAAGGAATACAGTTAAACCCAAGTTATTTTATTTTATATAAAGAGGGACATATTTCTGTTTGCTTCTAAATATAGTGAGACAAGATCTGTATGACAGTGACTTTATCATTTGAAACTTATTAAGGATATTTATTAAATCTATGTTTGCTTGTTATCTACATTTTCTCCAAATCTATAAGCTGATTCAGATAAGAATCTCCCAGCCAATGCACAAACTTGTGAGAAATTTTTTAAAAGGTTGTTTTAATGCATTAAATTTTGAGGTGACTCATTGCACAGCAAAGCTGTCTGATTCAGAAGGAGTCCATGGTTGCCAGCAAAAAAAAAAAAAAATAATAAAATAAAAGTGCTTTAGGGATTCAGTTCAGTTCAGTTCAGTTGCTCAGTCGTGTCTGACTCTTTGCAACACCATGATCTCAGCACGCCAGGCCTCCCTGTCCATCACCATCTCCTGGAATTCACTCAAACTCACGTCCATCGAGTCCGTGATGCCATCCAGCCATCTCATCCTCGGTCGTCCCTTTCTCCTCCTGCCCCCTATCCCTCCCAGCATCAGTCTTTTCCAATGAGTCAACTCTTCGCATGAGGTGGCCAAAGGATTGGAGTTTCAGCTTTAGCATCAGTCCTTCCAAAGAACACCCAGGGCTGATCTCCTTTAGAATGGACTGGTTGGATCTCCTTGCAGTCCAAGGGACTCTCAAGAGTCGATTCCAACACCACAGCTCAAAAGCATCAATTCTTCGGCGCTCTGCCTTCTTCACAGTCCAAATCTCACATCCATACATGACCACAGGAAAAACCATAGCCTTGACTAGACGGAGCTTAGTTGGCAAAGTAATGTCTCTGCTTTTGAAAATACTATACAGGTTGGTCATAACTTTTCTTCCAAGGAGTAAGCGTCTTTTAATTTCATGGCTGCAGTCACCATCTGCAGTGATTCTGGAGCCCAAAAAAATAAAGTCTGACACTGTTTCCACTGTTTCCCCATCTATTTCCCATGAAGTGATGGGACCAGATGCCATGATTTTCATTTTCTGAATGCTTTAGGGATTAATACCATTATTTGTGTGTTTTTTTAAGGTGGGATTTCCAAGTCCCTTCCTGTTTCTTTATGATTTAGGATAAGATAATACTACAGACTTTATTGAAGTTATAAATTCTGTCAGCAAATCTTAATTTATCTTCGATTCTGTCCTCAACTCAGAATAAGACCCAAATAGAGGACCAAAGGCCACAGTCCAGCCTCTATCAGCAAACTCAAAAGAGCAAAGCACTTACATTTGGGGCCCTCTGCTGTGTAGGTATTTAATAACAATTTCTGTTTTTTTAATTGAAAGAAGAGCTGCTGCTGCTGCTAAGTCACTTCAGTCGTGTCCAACTCTGTGAGATCCCATAGACGGCAGTCCACCGGGCTCCCCGTCCCTGGGATTCTCCAGGCAAGAACACTGGAATGGGTTGCCATTTCCTTCTCCAATGCATGAAAGTGAAAAGTGAAAGTGAAGTCGCTCAGTCGTGTCCGACCCTCAGCACCCTATGGACTGCAGCCTTCCAGGCTCCTCCGTCCATGGGATTTTCCAGGCAAGAGTGCTGGAGTGGGGTGCCATTGCCTTGTCCAAAAGAAGAAGACTTCTAAATCTTAATCAACATATACACGTGGGTTCATTGCATTCTTACATATAATTTTACATTAACAGCTGATCAAAGGACTTACAAACGTTTTCCATTATATATTTCTCTCAAGTGTTACCTTGAGGTTTTTTTCTTAAGAGACTTCAGGTAACACATTAAATATATTGCTTGCTTTCATGATATCATTGTGAAATGATGTGGCTTATGAATTCATTCTTTTATTACACTAGCTGTTAAATGACTTCCGTGCAAAGGATGCATTGTTGTTGTTGTTGTTCAGATGCTAAGTCGTGTCCGACTCTTTGGGAATCCATGAACTGAAGCCTGCCAGGCTTCCCTGTCCTTCACCACCTCCCTGAGCTTGCTCAAAGTCATGTCCATGGAGTCAGGGATGCCATCCCACCATCTCATCCTCTGTTGTCCCCTCCTCCTCCTGCCCTCAATCTTTCCCAGCATCAGGGTCTTTCCCAATGAGTTGGTTCTTTGCATCAGGTGGCCAAAGTGTTGGAGCTTCAGATTCAGCATCAGTCCTTCCAATGAATATTCAGGGTTGATTTTCTTTGGGATTGACCAGTTTGATCTCCTTGCAGTCCAAGGGACTCTCAAGAGTCTTCTCCAGCACATAGTTTGAAAGCATAAATTCTTTGGCACTCAGCCTTCTTTATGGTTCAACTCTCACACCCCTACCAGACTATTGGAAAAACCATGACTATGTGGACCTTTGTCAATTCCTAATTACACTTGACTTCTGTCCTTACAAGTATGACTTATTTATCCTCTATGGATGGTATCCCCAAAACACCTGGCCAGTCAGATGACTTGAGATCCAAAGCTGTATACATAAGACAGGATTGGGGGAAAATTTGGGGGAGAATGTCTCTTGAGTGCTAGAGTGGGGCAACCTGGCAACAAATTAAATTCTAATTGCTCCCAGGAGAGCCCCTTCAGCTAAGGAGTAAGAAAGATGTATTCCCTGCAAAGTCAGTGCTTTCCTCCTGAGCAATGCCTATGTTCATGCTCTGCCAAACTCAAGAGAACCCTTGAGCTCTAAATTTTAAAAATCAGCTCTAGTAAATGAGACCACATCACTTAGAAAGCTTCCAAACTCACCCACCAGAGACAGAACAGAGCAAAAGTTTGACTTGTAGCAGGACTTTGCATAGTAAAGAAAGGCTGCTTCATTCACAGGAAACCGCACACTGAGTTACAGGAAACGGTTTCTGTTGGTTTCTGCATCAGCTTGGCTGGCGGATGGCCTGTTCCCCTGTTCCATGGCCCCTGCTCCCAGGGGATCTGCCTAGAGAGCCAGACACTGGCTTAGGGCTCTACTGTTCCTACTTTCTTCCTTCTTCCTGGGGTTTCCTTTCTACCAAACCCCAGCTTTGAACTTGCTGCCTGCCCTACTGCAAAAATGTCCTAGTTCTGTATACCTTTTGGAAGTGGGGTGCCTGGATATTGTTTACTTTTAAGGTTTATTTTAATAAACTGCTTCAGTATTCAGTCTTGTTATTATCACATTCAGACATTAATCAGAGTTCTGATAAAACATCTGTTTTAAATAGGAAGTCCAATAAACTTCCTCTGTGGACTTGGACTTGTAGTCCTTCTTCTGGATTCAGCTCAACTAATTAAAAACACTTCCGCTCATCAGTTCTGTCATTTGTTTCAGGAAACTTTTGAAGCAGATGACACGTCTCTGGAGGTTTCTCAACCACGTAAGAGTTTATTTGCTTCCTTCCAGAATATTTCCCACTCCATCATCAGACCAAGTCCTCGCCTCCCCAATGCCCTCCCTGCTCCTAGGTGGCAGGAGTTACTAATCATCACAGTTATGACTGATGGCTTCTTTTTCAGGCAAGCTAGTTCTTCTCTCTCACACAGATTACCGTTCCCCAGATACAAATAAATTGGAACTAGTTATCCCATGCGTGGGTGCCTGATAAGTCACTTCAGTCATGACCAACTCTTTACAGGCCTATGAACTGTAGCCTGTCAGGCTCCTCTGTCCATGGGATTTCCCAGGCAAGAATCCTGGAGGGGGTTGCCATGCCCTCCTCCAGGGGATCTGTCTAATCCAGGGATTGAAACTGCATCTCGCATGTCTCCTGCATTGGCAGGTGTGTTCTTTAACCACTAGCGCCATCTGGGAAGCCCAGCCACCTGGGAAGCCCCGTTATCCCACAGGTAACATTAATTATAAATAAAAGTAAATGGTTGGAAAATATTAAGTACTTGAGCCAAGCGTGCTGTTTCTACCTTTCAGACACAGGTGCTAGATGCTGGATGCTGAGATCAACTCAGGTTGACGTAAGTCTACAACTGATCATAGGATAGCAGGAATATAACGTTACGTGTGAAAATTGAATGACAGCTGTGATTTTTAGATACGGCTAATATTTATCGAAGTGCTGTTTTGAGAACTTTAACACAGAGTTACCATGTGCTATGCTGTGCAACTACGCTAAGTCACTTCAGTTGTGTCCGACTCTGCAACCCCATGGGCTGCAGCCCACCAGGCTCCTCTGTCCCTGGAATTTGCCAGGCAAGAATACTGGAGTGGGTTGCCATGCACACCTCAAGGGGATCTTCCCAACCCAGGAATTGAACCTGTATTTGCTGCACTGCAGGAAGGTTCTTTACCTCTAGCGCCACCTGGGAAGTCCCAAGAGTTTCCATGTAGATAGCTCAATATCTCAGAACCTTTGGCAATATTATTTGGGCCCGTTGAGTGGGTATTTTTATCCATAGATGAATATACACTTTGCTCATCTGAAGTGGTTTCATCATATGAAATCATGAATAAGGTACTGGAAGAAACTGAAACCCTGGCTTCATCATTGAGAAGACAAACAGTGTGAGCCTTGGGGTTTGTTTGTTTTGATTTTGTTTTCATCTTTAATAATAGGAATAGTTATCCTGTTGACTTCTAAAGTCTGGTTCATTTCTAAATAGTCCTTGACTTTGCAATTCTATCCATTACACATACATAGGATTAATACAAGTAAAGAGGTCAAAACTATTTTTACTGGGTAAACAACTTTTGAACTGTGGTGTTGGAGAAGACTCTTGAGAGTCCCTTGGACTGCAAGGAGATCCAACCAGTCCATTCTGAAGGAGATCAACCCTGGGATTTCTTTGGAAGGAATGATGCTAAAGCTGAAACTCCAGTACTTTGGCCACCTCATGTGAAGAGCTGACTCATTGGAAAAGACTCTGATGCTGGGAGGGATTGGGGGCAGGAGGAGAAGGGGACGACCGAGGATGAGATGGCTGGATGGCATCACTGACTCGATGGATGTGAGTCTGAGTGAACTCCGAGAGATGGTGATGAACAGGGAGGCCTGGCGTGCTGCGATTCATGGGGTCGCAAAGAGTCAGACACGACTGAGCGACTGAACTGAACTGAAGCAACTATCAGTTTTTAGGAAAAGCATTATGACAGAATCTTTTAAATTGCTTACTGAACAAGAGTGAAGCATATCTATTATCATTATAAGCAGGAATGTCAGAATCATAACAGATAATAGCTAAATGTAAGCCGTAAGCCAAGGTGAAGTGGTTTGCCAAAGGTTACACTGCCTTCCTCTGATCTCCGGTCAGTCCTATGTCCGTTCAGCAATCCACCTTCCTCCCTGTTCACCTTAATAACTCTCTGCAATCTAAATCCTGCATATGGGGTGGTGTTCAGCCCTTCAAAAGGACAGCCTCTCTGATCTCTTTGGAGGGTCTAGCATGAAACTAAAGAGCATGACAAATCACCTGAAACCTCTTCTTTCCTGAACTCCTCTAGGGGAGTCAGAAAGGATGAGCCATTTGTAATTCATTCAAGTATGTTCATAATTCACAAGAAGCTCTCAGGTCCCCTTAGTTCTTCACATACATGATGGCTTCAGAGGTGAGAACTTCCCAATCTGGGACTCCTGTTTGTTTTGAATCCATTATCTGCGATGGTAATGATGCTTTTGAACTGTGGTATTGGAGAAGACTTTTGAGACTCCCTTGGACAGCAAGGAGATCCACTAGTCCATCCTAAAGGAGATCAGTCCTGAATATTCATTGAAAGGACTAATGCTGAAGCTGAAGCTCCAATACTTTGGCCACCTGATGAAAAAAGCTAACTCTTTGGAAAAGGCCCTGAAAGATTGAAGGCAGGAGGAGAAGGGGACGACAGAGGATGAGATGGCTGGATTGCATCACCGACGCAATAGACATGAGTTTGAGTAAACTCCGGGAGATGGTAACGGACAGAGGAGCCCGGTGTGCTGCAGTGCACGGGGTCACAAGGTCAGACACAACTTAGCGACTGAACAGCAGCCACCTGCCACGGTGCCTCTGAAGGGAAATAGAAGTAACTTACACCACCCAGAATGGCAGCACTTTGATTTTCCCCCAATCCCACCCACTCTTTCCCTCCGCGTTCTCAGGCATGAGGTGTGGGCATCCTCCCCATCACTCTCACAGGTTTGTACTGCAGACCAAAGAGGAAGCAAAGACGCCTCTCTCTTCTCTAACTCCTGGCCATCCTTCAGCTGCTGGTTTTCTCTCTACAGTAAAGTGCCCGGTTTTATTTTGTTGACAACATTTTCCATAAAAATTTAAAAAAAAAAAAAAAAAAAAGGACAGGCTTTAAACCCTGACTTAGATTCTGAAATAACGGTCTGTCTGAGATGAGCCTTGTGACTAAACCACCAGCAGCCACCACCACGCCTTCATGGAGAGCGATGCTTTTGAAAGAGACTTTGGAGAGAGAAAGACAGAACCACCCGAAGGAGATGCAAAGGGCAGCTTCTATGGAGAGGAAGCAAGTGAGCAAGTCAAGCAAAGGTGAGCTGGCTGCTCTGCAAGGCATTCTGTGGGCCTGGGGGTGGGAGTTCAGCTGGGGACAGGCAGGGCAGGGCGGTCAGGAGCCAGGTCACAGATCCTGGGTGCCATGTGGTCTTTTAGCGTTGACTGGTATTTTAACTATGCGTACAAATTACTTTAACAGAAATAAGGATCCATTAAAGAATAAATGGGAAGCGGAGGCAGACAAGCTTGAGCATCCTGTCAATGGCTCCACGGGTCAGGGAAGACAGGAGTAACTCGCCATAGAGGATGACACGACTCAAGGAAGGATTGTGCTGAGATGGAAGGGGCCCGTGCACTGATGTCTTGTGTGGACATAATAGGTAGAAAAGGGAAGCTGAAAGAGCAGAGGGTGAAGAGATGGCCAATCATGAAATTCTGAAGGAGGGGGTAGCAGGGAAACGTTGACCATCGTCTGGGTTGGGAAAGTTTGGGAATGATACACTCCTGGGTCCTGGGAATCCTCCCTGGGCTGGTCTTGTTCCCGCTTCTCTCTGCCCTCCTGCCTCCCCATACAAGTGCCCTTCTTATCCATGGGATTTTTCCAGTCAGGAAAGCCTCACTCTCTCCTCGGTATTTCCAGATCTATGAAGGAAGGAGAAATTCAGATCTCTGCACATCTTACATTCGTGGACAGGTTTTTGTTTCCCTGAAATTATACTCTTCCCACACTGCACATCAAAGCTATGTCTTCACTTCTTTCTTAAAGACATTCAAGTAAGAGGTCTGGTAATGCCCTACCCTGGATGAATACCCAGAAATCTCCAGACACTCCAACAGCCCCATGTTAACCTGTCCTCACTGAAAATATAAAGATGACAGTAGAAACTGAATGCCTCTGTTTAATCAAGTGACCCAGATGGGAAAGTTATTTTCAAGAAACGATCAAGATCCTTTGGGCCATGTCTCATCTTGGAATGTTTCTGGTATATACATGCTACATGGCCATGATCATAGTATGCAGAAACACCCGACACGCATAAATGATAGTTTGTGAATGTCGGCTGTTTCTGCATACTATGATGGTCTGTGGTAAAGAATTTGCCTGCCAATACAAAAGCTGCAGGAGATGCAAGTTCGATCCCTGGCTCCTCATCCCCTGGAGGAGGGCATGGCAACCTACTCCAGTATTCCTGCCTGGGAAATCCCATGGACAGAGGAGCCTAGCAGGCTACAGTCCATGGGGTTGCAAAGAGTCAGACAGGACTTAAGGGACTGAAGAACAACAAGACCAGGGCTGCTCTGTAGCTCTGTGATTGGGGCCCCATGTGTCCCCACATTGTAATCTGTGGCAATGGTACCCCTCTCCCTCCCAGGATGAGATCTGATGGCATCTGTCCACAGTAGCCCTGGTGAGATCCCTGGTACACAATACTTTGTTCCAGAAGAGGGGAAAAAAAAACTCTCACCTTTTCACCCCATTCACTCTTACAAAAGCACATGCATCTCAAAAAAAAAAACATAAAATTCACACATGGAAGCCAAAGTTGGAGTGCACCGAATCCTCCACCTCCAATCCCCAGTGGATGTCACTTCTAATATGCAGTTTAAAACAAAGCTAGCCAATCAACGTCGAGTTGGAGCTAAAATTACAAAGGAAAACTGCCACAGCGGTTGCTCTTTATCATTTCTGAAAAGCGAATATGTGTGCTGCCGCCAAGTTTTCTTAGCGGGCTGTATCCCAAGACCCAGATGTATAAACATCCTGTCCACGCATGGTTAAGCGTCTTCTAGGCCCTCCCTGTGGATGGAATGAGCTTCCGGGCAGGACCCCTGTAAGCGTGATGTGTGCAGGTGAAAAGGCAAAACAGCAGCAGAGACAGTTGATTAGGAGGTCACTGAAGAACAGCAGGTAGAATAAAAAAATGCAGCCTTTCATTCTCTGGACCCCTCCGTTTGTTCAGATACAACGTGTTATGGTACAACAACACGACACAGCCTAGATGCCAGGGAGGCATTTGAATAATAGCGGAGCATCTTTGTTTTTGAAGGGGATGATGTCCACGCTACAAAAGAGGGGTGCTCCCTTTCCAAAGAACACAAGTCGATATTTCAAATGGCAAGATCTCTAGTTTAAACGTGCTCGGAAAGTTCGTGTTTTCTTTTTTTCTCATTCTCCCTCTTCTTCTACCTTGAAATTCCCTTATCAGGGCATGTCGACCGTGGTTGCTTAACGTTTTAAAATACGTTTGCTGAGAATTGAGCTGTCGGCCACAGTGATGTAATTAAGTGAGTGTGAATACGGAGACGAGTCTACCTCCTTCATCCACAATTTGAGTCCAGGTTCTACAGGGAACAGGAAGTCCAGTGTGGAAAGAACTCAGAAGACAGTCTCTTTACCTTGAAGCTCAATGATTCCCTGGTGGCTCAGATGGTAAAGAATCTGCCTGCAGTGCAGGAGACCCAGGTTCAACTCCTGGGTCAGGAAGATTCCCTAGAGAAGGGAAGGCTAACCATTCCAGAACTCTTGCCTGGAGAATTCCATGGACAGAGGAGCCTGCCAGGCTATAGTTCATGAGGTCACAAAGAATCAGACTTGACTGAGCCACTAACACTTTCACTTTTTTTTTTTTAAGGGCTTCCCTTGTGGCTCAGCTGGTAAAGAATCTGCCCACATTGCAGGAGACCTGGGTCTGATCCCTGGGTTGAGAAGATCCCCTGGAGAAGGGAAAGGCTACCCACTCCAGTATTCTGGCCTGGAGAATTCTTTGGACTGTATAAATTATGAGGTCACAAAGAGTCGGACATGACTGAGCAACTTTCACTTTTAAACAATGGGCTAAAAACTAATCATATATCTTAAAAAAAAAAAATCTATCTTTACACAAATGTCTGGAGTAGGGACTATCCAAATGATTTTGGAACCCTCACAATTGAGAAGTGGAAAATAGCAACCTGTAACTAAGTACTTACTGTGTTGTTGTAAAGTTGACCCAGTTGGCTCAAAGACTTGGAAAGGTGCTGCCTACCTGAGACTTCAGATGCTAAGCTGAGGGTCATCAACCTTGAGCTCATTTGTGGTTACTTGACTATGAAGCACCACGTCCACATCAACGCGGTTAATCTCACTGACAACAGCATTTTGCATTCACTCACTCTTCATGCATATTAAAACATGCTTAAAATAAACAACAACAATACAAACACAAGTAATAATACACTTCACCACACCACACCACACACACACACACACTCTCATGAACTGGTTCTGTACTTGCAAAGTACTCCACTGTGAAAATGTTTCAACTCAATTAAGCTATGCATCATGTCATTTTATGTTTTGGCAACAAAGTATGAAAATTTACTGACCACTATTTTGTATGCATTACAACTTCTGTTGAGTTATAAAGGGTTACTTGGCAGCACCACTCCACAATTTAAATCAACTGTACACTTGAATAGAGCGTGAGTCTGACATTAATGGTTCTAAAATTCCAAAATCTTTACAATACACACAGACACACACAAATAAGTAAAACTCTGTTTTCAGAATTCCATACATTATTTCCATTTTATTTCACATTCAAATTGTTCCCTGAAATTGGCTTCGGGGCTTTGTTTTTGCAAAACTTTAGAGGCCCAGGCCCTGTGATAACTAGGAGATAGTTTCTGCTTTTTGTTTGTTTGTTTCCCACACATGAAGCAAATTTGGAGTCCGACAGAAGCAAATTACAATTGGTAAACTATTTCCTATTTCAGAAAAGAGTTTTTGAAAAATCAATTACGGTGGAACAAGGCTTACTTAATTTCATTTACAATTAGGAAATAAGGCAGCGGCTTGGAGTGGTGGTTATCCAGCTCCCCCACCCCAAGCCTCCCCAATCTTACTGGTTCAACTGATGAGTCTACTTTCTCGAAGCAAAAATGGCTCTAGAGGTCAGGCCCTGCCTCAGGCCCAGCATTCTCCCCCAAGCACATACCGTACAGTAGTTCTGCTAGAGAGTTCTATGTCCCAGCCTCAAAACAAATCCACAAAATAGGAAAGACACATGGCTATTAGTTGATTATTTTATGAACAAGATATCGAAAACTCCAGTTAGTACACACAGCGAGTGGGCAGGGACAGACGGCAGCAGTAGCATCTGCTCGACCTACCCCCTCCGCCACTGCCCTCAGCCCTTCCCCCCTCCAGGAGAGGTAGCGCTGCTGGCTGCAGATTTCTTCAGCTCTATTTTCATAGACTGAGTCTCAGCTCGAGGCTCGAATTTGGTCAGATTTCCTGCTCCTGGGGCTGCCACTACTGGCTTTCCTGCTTTCATACCTTTTGACATAGGAATGCGGGTGGGTGTAGGCCGCTGGGCTGACCCGTCTTGTCCTGACTGCAAGAGAAGAAAAGATAGAGACACAAGGGCCACATTGGTGAGTCTCCCCCTGGAAATGCCATCATCTGAACATAAGCACACCACAGGGCCACCCACAAATGAGCCCACCCCAGAGAAGATTGTTGTTAGAAAGTCGGAGTTGCTTGTGGTCTAGTCCACTTTCCCCTTTTCCCTCTCCCTGAACATCTATGCCCAGTGTCTTTCTGTTCTCAGGCCCCCAACCTTCACTCCTGTTTCGCAGAAAAACTACAGGCCACCCTGCATACACTCGGGCATTTGTATCCCTCCTGTCTGCAAACCACCTCCACTTTCTTTAGATGAAGCAGCTCTCCTTTCGCCTCCTAATGAGGCCAACTCTTCTCTTTTTTGTCACTGTTGACCACATCCTCCGTTTTGTTTTTTTGGCCTTGTGGCAGGGCATGCTAGATCTAAGTTTCCTGACCATGAATCAGATCCCATGCCCTCTGCAGCAGAACCGTGGAGTCCTAACCACTGGACCACCAGGGGATTTCCCTACACCCTCCTTCTTGAAACAGCACAGTGATCTCGGTTCGTTTCCAAGGCTAACCATTCAACACCACGGTAATCCAAGTCTATGCCTCAACCACTGATGCCAAAGAAGCTGAAGTTAACAGGTTCTGTGAAGACCTACAAGCCTTCTAGAACTAACATCAAAAAGAGATGTCCTTTTCATCATAAGAGATCAGAATGCAAAAGTAGAAATCAAGAAATACCTGGATTAACAGGCAAATTTTGCCTTGGAGTGCAAAATGAAGCAGGGCAAAGGCTAACAGAGTTCTGCCATGAGAACACACAGGTCATAGCAAACACCCCCTTTCAACAACATAAGAGATAATTCCTTCTTGAAGGAGTTCCTATATCTCACTTGGGTCTCACCCATTGCCCTCTTGTCTCTGACTCCTTTTCATTCTCAAAATGGCTCCCAGTTCCAGTTTGCCTGCCTTCTAAATGTGGGTATCACCATGCTCCATCCTCAGTCCTCTTCTCATTTTCCACACTCACCTCGAAAATTACCTGAGTTATCACCCACATGTGTCTGAGACCCTGAACCTTGAGCCATCAGTTCAGTTCAGTTCAGTCACTCAGTCATGTCCAACTCTTTGTGATCCCGTGGACTGCAGCACACCAGGCTTCCCTGTCCATCACCAACCCCCAAAGCTTGATCAAACTCATGTCCATCTAGTCGGTGATGCCATCCGACCATCTCATCCTCTGTCATCCCCTTCTCCTGCCTTCAATCTGTCCCAGCATCAGTGTCTTTTCCAATGAATCCGTTCTTCACATCCAGTGGCCAAAGTATTGGAGCTTCAGCTTCAGCATCGGTCCTTCCAATGAATATTCAGGACTGATTTCTTTTTAGGATTGACTGGTTTGATCTCGCAGTCTCCTCAAGAATCTTCTCCAGCACCATAGTTCAAAAGCATCAGTTCTTTGGTGCTCAGCTTTCTTCATGGTCCAACTCTCACATCCAACTCTCACATCACAGGGCTTTCCTTAAATGCAGATCCAGATTTCTAACCACATGCTAGACATTTCCAGGGTCCCTGAGGCATCTCAATTATAACATGCCCCAAACGTTATTTATCTTCTTATCCAAACAGTAATCCCCCAGGTTTCTCATTTTATCCACCCCTATGGCCAAGCCAGAAACCTCCGAGCTACCCTCTGAACTCAATGTCATGAAATCTTCAATTCTGTCTTCAGTATATCTCTGTGGCAACCCTCTTCAGTATTCTTGCCTGGAAAACCCCATCGACAGAGGAGTCTGGAAGGCTACAGTCCAAAGGGTCACAAAGAGTTGGATATAATTAGCATGCACATATGCACATCCTCATTTTCACTCCCTCAGTTCAAGCGTGCATCTCCAGCCTAGAGAACTGCAACCATACCTCTTCTCTCAGCCTCTGCTTCCTCCAACTGATTCTTTAAATTGTTTTATAAACATATCTAAAACAGAAATAATGTCATTTTAAAAACCACTACCCTGTTTGTGGCTCCCTTTGCCTCCTCTCTGAGATTAAATGTCAGTTCCCTAATAAGACACACACATCTTCAGCATCTGATCCCGGCGTGCATCTCCTCTTCTGCTCCTGCACAGAGTCCCCAGGTCCGACTGCGGCAGCCCAAAGGGACTGCTCACTGTCCCCCACGTGACATCTCCCCACACTGCCAGCCCCGGGCACATGCTGCCCTCTCTCCTTATCTGTGAACACCTCTGCCCCCAGGGAAGACTTCTCCGCTGGTTCCTTTGTACACCACGCCCTCACCGAACCACTAGGTGGGTTCCAATCCTGCCTCTCCCACTAAGCCAAGAACTTCAACAGTCCTCTCTGCAGTCAGCACCCAACCTGGTACCTAAAGTGCAGCTAAAATTGCACAAATGATCTAGTCACACTATTTGTCCCAAACTTTTTGTTGACCTTGATTTTATGGAAGCTGATCTACCTAAAGTACATGGGCCAGCATTTAGGCCTTAGAAATCTTAGACGGTTGTTTTAAAGTCCTACTTGCATATGGGCTTTAATCAGTAATCCAAAATGTTATTCCAGAAAGGAGGGCTGTCTCGATCTGACCCTTAAAATGGGAATAACATGTTCTAGCAGAAACTTTGTTCTAAATCACAACAATTACACCTCCGCTAACTTTTATAAAAAAAATCCAAGCAATGCTGTGTTGTTTAAAAAAAACAGTATTGAACCATTTGAGAAGGGTGAGCAGTTCTGAATGATATTTACCTCCTGTAGAGCCAATAACAAAAAGCCTGACCAACAAAGCAGTTCGTAAGTACTTTACTCTTTGAAGCTTGTTCTGGTCTATGCTTGTGCACAGAGGATTAAAGTAAATTGTAGTGAAGATACAGGCAAATAAGCCACAGTTTCTACACTTAAATAGTAAGCTTCCTGTCTTTTTATGACTTTCTAATATCTGCTGCAGAACTTGCTCAGAGATTAGGGATCACAATTTCTAGTCTACTAGCTTAAATTAATATCTAAACAATACATGATTTTCTATAATTTCATCTACCGATTGTTCCCAATAAATGAAGAAAATCACTGGAGGTGTTTTGAAAAACAGAATTTATTTTTAAGTTCTGGCCTTTATACTTTGGACATGCTTTCCTATAATCCATTTAGCCTTCCAGCTGGTTTTAACTAAATATTTATCAAGCACCTGCTCTCTGCACTGTACTGTTAATAAAATAGTGTTTAGACATATAAATTCACTTCTTTTTAATTTACAAAAATTTTTTGATAGCATAATCTTTTAATCTTACTTTTCAAGTAAAGTATGACTATGACCATACATAAATGAATATCAAATGTCTCAGATTCTAAAAATATAACCCAGGAATAGCTGTCATTTTTTTGCACATTGGCCAGTTTCTTCCAGCCTCCATTTTAAAAAATACTTTAAACATTAAAAATCAAAATTTCAACCTTATTATTAGCGTAGGCTGGGGTGGTAAGAAGCCTTCTTTACAAAACGGTTTCGGAGTCAACATGATTTAAGTGAAAAAAAGAAATTATCCCTCATAATTAGCTCAAATTAATAAAGTAGGAGGTTCCTTTTTGTTCTCACTTCTTGGTGTAGACAGTCTCTTGGGAAACATCTGGTAGTGGGTTGGGGCGGAGGAGAGACAAGTGCTGTGGTTGCCGTCTGGGCACTGGGTTATTCTGTCTTCACTTCCCCGCCTGACCCTTGCATTGGCCTGAACCCCCTTCTACTCACCACTGACTGGGTTCCTCTGGCTGATGAAGTCGTGACCGGAGTAATGGTGATGGTGCTGGTCACTTTGCTCGCGCCAGGGCGTGGCGAGAGGTGGTTCCTGGGCGAGCGGAGGACCGTGCCGGTGGACACCTCCTTCTCGGCCGTCACGTTGACCGGGCGGACTGTGATCACCGGACTCGCCCCTTCAGCCGAAGTCCCCGGGCCTCGCTTAAACTGAGAGCCTAGGTGAATGTGGATTTTGTTGTCTTCCGTGGTTATGATATTGGCATTGGCGTTGTATTTCCGGACTGGGGTTGGTCCAGGCTGCTTCTCCGGGGTGACCTTGAGGACCGTCCTTCCCACGGGCATTTCCTGGGATTCGGGAGGGACATTGACGTCCGTCGGGGCTGCCGACGTGGACACGGTCATGATCTGGATGGGGGACGTGGGCCGGTCGGCAAACGCCCCCCTCCCGCCCTCTGGGGCCTTCTCCCTGGAGAAGGTGGTGATGGTGACTGGAGACATGGCTCGCTCCGGGCCGAGGGCAGAGTCTGCGCCCTTCTGCTTCTGAGACAGGACGTTTGGGGAGGGGATGATGGTGATCCTCGGCTTCTGATTGCCCAGGGTGGGGATGACGGTGGTGCTCGAGAAGAACTCTTCTGCCGTGGGGCTGGTGATCTCCAGAGTGGCGGTGCTGTTCTCGTGGTCCGGGGTCACGCGAATGTGCAGCGGCTGGCCCTGCTTGGGCGAGAGGACCAGCTCTCCCGGGTGCCCTGGGCTGGCACTGGCTCGGGGCCCCTTCTCCGGAGCCACTGGCGGCCCGTTCTCCCTCTTCCTCATCCACGGAATCCAGGACTTCCTCATGGTGAGCTCGTTGGCCGCGGGCGGGTACCTGTCGAGAACCGACGAACGTTCCAGAGGCTTCTTCAGTCCTACCTGGCGAAGGTTGCTCATGATGTGGTTTTCCTCCTGAAAGGATTTCCGAATGAACATGGCCGGTGTGTCCTCCTCCGCCGCCTCGCTGCCTAGGGCATCCGTCTGCACGCCCGTGGATGTCACGGGAACGTCCACCATCCTGCGCCCGTTCACGCTGGGGCGCAGGGCACGGCTGTACCGCTTGGACAGCTCCAGCTCTTTGGTTAGATGGAGGACCTCCTGGCCCATGCTTTTGTTCTTATTTTCTTCTTCCATAAACCTCTGTTGAAGGACAGAGTAATCCACTTGGAGCTGAGAAAGCTGATCTTCTTTGTTCATCAGTTCGTGGATCTTCTCTTTAAGAGCTTGGACCTCAGCTTTTAAGTCACGACTTTTGGCTTCTTCCAGCCGAAATCTGTGTCTCAGCTCGGCTTCTTGGCTCACGGCCTCGCCTTTCTCTATGGCTTTGTTCTTGGCGATTTGGTGTTTGATCTCCTCCAGTTGCTGAGAGAGGAAATTGGCCTTATCCTGCTCGGTTCTAAATTTCTGCTCCAGCTGGTCATACTCATCTTCCGTCTTCATCAAGTCCCCTTCCACCACCTCCAGCTGTTGGAGACGGTTCTTCAGTCTCTCAATTTCCAGTGTTAGTTCCTTAATTTTGTTATCTTCAGGGCAGGTGAGCTCAGGTCCTTTTCGAGACCTTCCTCTTGTTATTTCTCTCTCTACTTCCTCTATTCCATCAAGTCTCTTCTTTAATAAGTCCACACTGCAGCTTAATTCAGAGGATTTTTCTTCTTCACTTTTCAGTTTGCCCATTAACTCATCTCTCTCTTTCGTTAAATTGTATACCTTTTCCTCCATTTCAGATTTCAGCTTTAAAAGCTTCTTACTTTCTTCGATGAGTTTTTCCGTGACATCCATAACCTTTCCTTGCTCCACCTTAAAATTTTTGTTGAGTCCATCCACTTTTTTCTCCTCTTGCTTTATTTTTTCCATCATATTTTTCCTTTCATCCACCAGCATCACGGTAAAGGACTTCAACTTTGTAAGATCGTCTTTGAGGCTTAATTCAGCCTTTTCCAATCGACTTTCAGAACATTCCAGTTCTTTAACCCGACTCTTGACCACCTCCAATTCATTGAGCAGGTCCTTGGTTAAATTCTTTTCTTTCTCCAGATTCAAGTGCAGCTGGGTGCACTCGGATTTACTCTTGCTAAACGCTTCTTCCAATTTCTCCAGTTCCGACATTCTCTTCTGTAATTTCTCAACTTCAAGTTTGAGCTCCCGGCTATGGTGTTCTTCCTCCTGCAGTTTCTTCCTCAGTTCCCGGCACTGGGACTCGGTTTTTGTGATCTCTTCGTCTTTACCCTCCATCTCAAGCACGCGCTTCCGTAGATTTTCCACTTCTGCCATGAGGCTGGAGTTGCCGCATTCCCCTTTGGCAATCTTATCTCTTAGTTCCTGAAGCTCTTCTTCTGCCTTCTGAAGGTTTTTGTTGGTCTCTTCCAACTCCTCGATCCTCTGAGTCAGGCCAACCAGCTTGAGTCTGAGTTGTCTGTTGTGAGACTCCTGATTGGCCAACTTAGCATTCATCTCTTCATGCTCCTGGGAAAACCTTGATGCCTTGTGTTCGAAGTCCACTTCCAACTTGAGCAATTTCTGCCTGTCTTCTTTGGACTTGGAAGTGATGGCTTTGAGCTTTTCTTCCTCTTCCCTCAGTTTCTGAGTCAGGTCCTGTACTTTCTGGCTCTGCAGGCCAAGTTGCTCGATATGCATCTGCCTTTCATCCACAAGCATGAGTGCAAAGGACTTGAGTTTCACAAGCTCATCTCTCAGTTTGTTGAGCCGCTTAGCGTTTTCCTTTTCTTTGCGGGCTTGGTAAGCTTTTTCCTGTTCAAGGAGTTTTTTCAACCTAGAAAACAAAATATATTAAAATATCCTATTTTATTACATGATATTTTATTTATGATATGTTTTTACACATATTAGAAGATTGTGTGCATGCTAAGTCTCTTCAGTCGTGTCCAACTCTTTGTGACCCTATGGACTGTAGCCCACCTGGCTCCTCTGTCCATGGGATTCTCCAGGCAAGAATACTGGAGTGTGTCGCCATGCCCTCCTCCAGGGGATCTTCCCAACCCAGGGATCCAACCCACGTCTCTTAGGTCTTCTGCATTGGCAGGCAGGTTCTTTACCACTAGCACCACCTGGGAAGCCCATTAAAAGATTAATCAGCAATAAGATTGTCCTAGATATGAACCAAAAATAAATGTTATTATAATAAATCCCCTGTCAATTACTGAAATATGAAGGCTTAACACATAGCCATAAACGAAACCAACCAGAAGTCAGGATGCTGGCTACCCATAGTAAGGGGTAGCAACTAGAAGGGTGCCTGGAAAGGGCTTTTCACTGGTTTCTGTTCCATAATCTGTGTGCCTTTTACACAGAAGTACTCAGCTTCTGAAATTTCAGTCAGTTGAACCCTGATGAGTATACATATATGCTATACTTCAATAATATAAGAATGGAGTAAAATTTAGGTTTTGCAATAATAATGACTATGTAGAATTTTCTGTGTTCTAGGCACTAGTCTTTATTTATCCTCATGGCAAGCCTCTGAGGCAAGTACTGCCACTGTCATCCCAAGGAAGATGAGACGGGACCAGCCCAGTCAGTCAGAAAGGAACGGGTCTGGGATCTCATGCGGTACAGCTCAGGATACTTGCTCTTCACCCCGCATCTTACGACTTCAAAAGAGAAATTTACTTTAACTGAAAGGGAAGGCTCAGAAAAGAAGGTGCTTTGGGTTTCCTTGTATTGTATGCATCTATCACCGGACAGGAACAGGGCAAGAGGAGCTTTCTGATAGAGAGCCGAGCTACATAACTGACTTTAGTTAACACCAGGGCTGGCACAGCATCTTGTCTCTGTTTTCTGATTAAACATTTCCTTTTAGATTGAGAGCTAGGTAGGGAGAAAACACAAATTCCTATCAATCCAAAAAGATGTGGCCGTCACAGGAATTACTGTTGTATGTGCATGAAATGCATTTTCTCTGTGGTGGTGGTGGTGTTTACTTGCTAAATCATGTCTGACTCTTTGCAACCCCATAGACTACAGTACTGTAGCACGCCTGGCTCCTCTGTCCATGGGATTTCGCAGGCAAGAATACTGGAGTGGGTTGCCATTTCCTTCTCCAGGGTTACGGTTTAATGTATAGATTTTAATGTTAATGTATAGCTTTAAAAAGTAGAAATATAAGTAGACCAAAGTATATTTATAGTACTTATGGTTGTCAGTTAGCTTGCACCAATTTTTTTAACAGATCTTTTCAATTACCTATAAAACAAAGTTAATATAATATTTACCATATGTAGTATAAGAATGCAGTTTGTAATTTATGCTTGTATGAGAAGCAAGTTATAAACAACCACTGATGTATTTGTTGTAAGTACATTTTTTTCTTTCAATATATTTTGAACTTCATTTATTATGAAAGATTTATTTCATAATTAGATGAACTTGGATTAGATTAGATTTACTTGGATAATAGCTAATCTGACAGCTGATAACAGCTAACAGAAGCTAATAGTGTCATATTGGACTGTGCAAGAAATGATTGAACATACACAGAGTAACTATAATCAAACCCAGTGTCAGATAGTTACTATAGAAATAGCTCAGCTGATGTCATTAAGTTTTTTCATAGAATTTATTTCTATAAAATATACCGTTGTATCTAAGCATCTATTAACTGAAATGGGTAACTTCCGAACTCATTATGGCTTTATTTATAAAATAAGACAAAAATGTTATTTTCAAATCCATGAGTTGAATGAGTAATGGCTTCACTAATTGTGGCTCTTACATGTGTAAAAAGGGCATTTTATTGATTTTATCTTTTTACTTGGCGTCAAAACAACTGAAATGTCACCTTACTGTAGAATGAGAGAATTCAGGGGATATTTTCAAACTCCTTGACCTAACTAGATTGTTAGAGACAAATTCCTTTAAAATATCACCATTCTCAAATTTAAGGCTTAAAGTGTTGAAATTTCTAAAGATAGCTGTTGAAGAATCTTATGCCTCTGTGCTATTAGAGGCAGAGAGCTGGAATGGCTAAAACATAGGCTTTGGGGTCAGAAACAACTGTATCTGAATCCTGGCTCAACTGAAACACTTGACCCTATGTTTTCTAGGCTGTAAAAGAAGGTGAAATGGATACTAATACCTCCCTCACAGGATGTTCTAAAGACAGAGATAGTAAAGTGACTGACACACAGACTCAACACGTGGACGTAATAAAACACAAAAACAAATATAACAACTAGAGAGCACATTATTTCCTCCACATGGGAAGTCTGTTCAGTGCTTTTTGTGTTTAATCCGTAAGTATTTTTACGTCATTATCTTGACTTTGATAGTAAAACCCGGGGCAGTGATGTTTCAACCAGAGAAAAGTATAGCGTTTTCTGCTCAGTAGACAATTCTGTGAGCCAAGGGCATAACCTTAGATCTTGGCTCCATAAAACCACATTTTTCAGGTCCTCTTACCTGTGACTATTTCTCTTTTTCTAGGCCCATTAAACTTTCTCTCCTTCCCTCTTCTTTCACATTTTAAGCCATTCTCATCTTTTAAGGGCTTCCCTTGTGGCTCAACTGATCAAGAATCTGCCTGCGATGCAGGAAACCTGGGTTCAATCCCTGGGTTGGGAGGATCCCCTGGAGAAGGGAAAGGCTACCCACTCCAGTATTCTGGCCTGGAGAATTCCATGGACTGTATAGTCCATGGGGTTGCAAGGAGTCGGACACCACCGAGTGACTTTCACTTTTACTTTCATCTTTTTTTTTTTTTTTTTAATTTTACTTTACAGTACTGTAATGGTTTTGCCATACATTGACATGAATCCGCCACGGGTGTACATGAGTTCCTCATCCTGAACCCCCTCCCACCTCCCTCCCCATATCTCACAGCAATACACAACCCATTCTCTGCAGGCTCCCAAAGCCCAGTTTCCCAGTTGGTGTAGCTGAGGGTTAGATCCAGGACTTGGTAGACTTGTGTGGCTCAGTCAGGACACTCTGCCAACAGTCTGTCTGCACAGAGACCTGCATTCAAGTGTCTGTAAGCAGGGCACTGGGGATGGGAAGAATGGGATGAACTGCGAAGACTTTGCAAAAGATAATGTGGACTTTGTGACTGCTCACTCACTGGCAGGAAGAGAGAGACAGAAAAAATTACTTCAGTCCTTTAGGTCTGAATAATTGCAAATAGTAGTGCCTTTAATAGAAGCAGGAAAAGAGATGAGAAAGGGTATTGGCAGAAATTGAGAGTTGAAGCAATACTAACTTGCAAAGTATACCAGACAATTGTTAACAATACTATATTGTATACTTAAGAAAAATTTTAAGATGGTAGATCTTGGGTTTTTATTTCCCTTATTATAATCTTCCCTTATTTCAATAGGGAAGTGACAGTCCTTTAAACATGGGAATAAATATGATCACCAAAGGAGAAATTATGCCCAGAGAGAAAAAGGAAAGGATGGAGAAAAAAACTTTGGGAAATGCCCAGAAATAAAGGGCAAAAGAAGGAGGAAGAGCTATGGGAACACATGTCAAGAGAGCGGGAGAGGGAACTGAGGTGGGGAGATACAATTTTCTTCAAATTATATCTGAAGAAAAAATCATTAAGAAAAAGCCCTGGAAAGTTTTCTAAGATGTCAGATAAAGGGAGAAAGCTGTAAACAAATACAAAGTGGAGTGGAGAGAAAGGTGCAAGGAGAGACCCATGGAAAAAGAAAGAGAGGGCTTGTCTCCACTGACCTGCCCTTTCGGTCAATTTTGGCATTGCATTTTCAGGTGTGTGGCTTTTTTCTTCTCCCATATCTACAAATCCTCCTTTTTACATTAAACAAGCATTGAGAAGTATTATCATATCATTGTGCACCTGTCACAAACCATAACGACTATGGCATATTATGTTTCTATTTCAAACAATTTTCTAATAGTTACACTTTCACATTGTGCTTTAAACACTTAATTTGCTCTACATTACAGGGCACTATTTCCATGTAATTATATTATTGAAAGAGCAAATTAAGAGGATTTTGGTGCTTTATGTGCCCACTGGTCTTGCCACCTCCCTCTGCTCTCTTTTGTATCCATCTTGCCTTTCTTCAACCATATCCTGGTTCTGAACATATTAACGTTAAAAGGAAACAAACCAGAAGACCAAGACTAAGAAAGTGAATTAGTGCCTTAATTCTCATCAGCAGTTGCAAGCAGAGCATTAACTATTCTGAAATCAAATTTGTTCTTGACAAGTTCTTAATTTTCTGCAAACATTTTATCTTATTTAGAGGACAAAGGAAGACAATAATCTAATAGATTCTTCAGAATTCTCTTGCCTTTCTAAACAACTATTCTTAAATGTATTCCTCATTTCTCTTTCATACCCAATAAAACTATTTTTTTTAACTTACAAATTTGTCATTTATAAACATGTCCAGAAATTCAATAATTTTCACTAGGAAGATGTTAAAAGTAGAGGCTGAATTGTTCTGTTTATGAGGTATACATTTGTCAAGACTCATCAAAACGTATAATTAAAATTGGTGAATTTTGTAATATATAAATTCTATCTGAAGAAAAAAACATTCAGAAAAAGCCCTGGAAAGTTTTCTAAGATGTCAGATAAAGGGAGAAAATTGTAAACAAATATAAAAGAGTGACTTAAAATATGGTAGAAAACATAAAATAGGTTATTAATCTTAAGGCAGAAAGAGGTGAAAGCAGAATTTGAAAAAATTAAGAGAAGGCAGCCAGGATTTTCAGATGAAGTTTGGACTGACAAGAAAACTTGTTCTGGGGAAATACTGTTTCAGGTACTAGAAAACTTTTAGTTCTAAAATTAGTTCTAAAATTTCAAGAGGCTCTTAAAAGCACATCCCAAACTCAAATTTTTGCTAATACTTAATTTTTAAAAAAATAAGGGATAGGAAGAAAGGTGTTCTGATAATAAAACATTTTATTTACCAAGCGTCTATTATAATACATCCTTGGCTGTGTGTTAAGTGTTTTTATTAGTTGATTTCATTTTTATAACAATCCTTTGAGCAAGGTTACTCATTACTATACTGTTTTATAAACAGGGAAGTTATTTGACTTAATCAAGGGAACAGGACTAAGAAGGTAAGATTGGGATTTTGGACCAGATCTGTTTGGACCACAGTGCTTTTAACAATAATCTTATTCCTCAAGTAGGTATTGCTTGGAGAGCTGAAGTTTGCAAGACTGTTTAGGTTGCATGTGTGTGTGCTAAGTTGCTTTCAACTGTAGCCCCCAGGCTCCTCTGTCCATGCGGATTCTCCAGCCAAGAATACTGAGTAGGTTGCCATGCCCTCCTTCAGGGATCGAACCCACATTTCTTATGTATCCTGTTTTGGAAGGTGGGTTCGTTATTGCCAGTGCCACCTGGGAAGCCCGTTTGTTTAGGTTAATTGTGTCTTATTTGATTTAGCCTATCTTTCTGGAATTGTCAAGATCCTCTTCAAACTGTTTCTTCACCCAGTATATCAGTTTATATCCAGAATTTTGTCAATGGAAACATGACCCCGGTGATTAATTAAAGGGCAGATCAATGCACAAAGCACTTTAAATACATTCAGGCTCTCCCTGCTGCTGACATCAACCCTTTGGACGTCATCACTGGGCACCCGTGAGCCTGCGGGGCTGTTTTTCATCATCTTCCTGAGCTCCCAGTCCTCCCCATGTGCCTGTTCCAACCACATCTTCCTCACATCAGTCAACTACAACCAAATTCTCCCAGTTGTTTGGGTCCCAAATCTAGAGTCCTCCTTGAGTGCTAGGCATCCTCATTCAGTTCTTCAACAAATCTTGTCAACTCTACCTTCAAACTACAGATCTACAAAATACAATCTACAGATGAATGGTTCTTACATTTTTAAAAGCTTGTAAACCATAACTAAGAAGAAGAGGCAGATCCCGTATGTGGCCTGCTAAGTCTAAAGTAGGAGTCTAGTGGAAACAGCACGGTAAAAGCACACAATTGGGAAACAGACATAATAGGCAGCTTAACTGAAATGAAGGGTACCTGTGGGAACAGTATGGAGAAAAGAGGTTGGAAAGGAGGGACAAGCCACTCCAACCCTCTGTGGGCTAACAGGATGGATCTGAACTTGGGATTCAAAATATGAGGAAGTTCAACAGCTCTGGAGAAGCTGAAAATCAGGATGCTGCAAAAAAAGGAGCTGAGAAATACAATGAAGTCTGAACTAAAGTCATGTCATTGAAAAAAAACGAAAACAGGGTCACATAGTGATTTTTAGGAGACAGTTTATAGGGTTTGGTGACAGACTGAGTGAGGATGGAGAGGGGGAAATTTGGACAGATTCTCCACCTTCTGGACAGGATTATTAGTTTGCTGTCATTGCTTATCACATATAGGCTAGGAGAAGAGAAACAGACTTGGAGGGATAGCTCATGATGCTCCAAAAAAGGCACACTGACTTTGAGGTTGTCGAGAACCTACAAGTGAAATGCTTATTGGGAGCCTGGAGTTCAGGAGAGAAGTCTGGACCAAAGATACAGACTGGGAGTGTCCAGTGACAGTGTAATCTAAAGCCATGAGAGAAGGACATCCCTGGAGGTCCAGTGGCTAAGACTCTGAGCTCCCAGTGCAAGAAGTCTGGAGTTCGATCCTTGGTCAGGGAACTAAATCCCACATGCTGCAACTAAGTGTTTGTTTGCAGGCCACAACCACAACTAAGACCTGGCACAGCCAAATGAATGAATATTAAAAAAAAAAAAATTTAAAGTCATGAGAGAGGATGAGATGAATGAGAGGTATGAGACATCAGAGAGAAAGAGAAGCAAGGACAGAAAAATGACATTGAGATGAGAAAACATCAAGGAACGTTATGAGAGAGGCTGAGTAGGGAGGGCCAGAGAGTTAGGAGGGAATCCAGGAAATAGTGGGTTTGCAGACACCAACGGGGCAGGAAGGGGACATGTCCATAGCACAATACTCTGGAAGGATCAAGTGAGAGATAGGAAAATGGACATTGTTTTCATTTAAATTCAAATTTAAAGAAAACTCCTTCTACTGGATATGTCAGTATGCATATCGACAATTCTTTGCCTATGCAGTTTTCATGGGGTTCAGGGACAAAATACAGAGTAAAGCTTAGCTGGGAAAAAAAATAGAGACAAGTACCTGAGACAAATTATTTGAGATCTTGATTATGAAGGAAGGAGAAACAGGCAACTGGACAAAGGACACAGGTAAGGTAGGGCCAATATCTTTAACCTCATATGTTGGATGTGAGATACTAGCTTATTCCCACTTTAAAGCCCTTTGTTTTTCTTGATAGAAACAGTTAATAAATGAATAACTGTAGAATACATAAAGAGGTAATTATAAAATACTACCATTTTGCAATCCACAATGAAATAATGGGCATAGGCAAGGCTCATCAATGTTTCCTAAAAGATAGCCTGATACTGTGTACATATGTATAGACCTCCACCCAAGAAATATTCTTACCAAAATATTGAACTGGAATCAGATTGAGCTTCACAGGGGCAAGAAACATACTAAATGGCATTATGATGATACAATCAGGAAAATTCAAAATGTAGAGTCTATACAGTTAAAAAACCTAGTTTCTTCAATAAATAAATCCCAAGAAGAAAGAGTGTGGGAGTTGAAACTACGGATTAAAAGAAATTGAATCTGTTTTAATTCTCATCCAAATTTTTTGAAAAATGCGATAATTGGAAAAATTATGTTAAGGAATTATTATTAAATTTTAGGTATGATAAAGGATCTTGACAATATTTTCAAAAGTCTTTATATTTTAGAAATACATATTGAAATATTTACAAATGAAATGATATGTCTGGAATTCACATGAAAAATAATCTAGGGGAGTTAGGATAGATAAAACCAGATTGGTCATAAATTGATTAATTGTTGAAGTTAAGTACATAGGGGTTCATTATATTATTCTTTCTATTTTTGTAAGTTTTTTGAAGTTTTCCATAATAAAATTTAACCCCTTATTGTATATAGTCTTTAGCTTTTGCCTATCCAAGTCTCAGCTAGTTTGGAGACTGGTCAGATTTTCTCTTTCCTTACAGTACCACGTGACTCTCCTATTATTGTGATTGTGGGTGATTTTTTCATTCATTTCTATGTTTATTAAGGTAAGCTTGTTGAAGACTCTGACTTTTTCTTGCTTATTGGGATCCATTTACACTTACTCAAACTAATGCCAGGAAAAGCAGCTCATTCTGTACTGTTCCACAGATATTTGTTAATTTCTTTCCATTAGAGTCGAAAAATAGATTGTTTTGGAGGAAAAGGGGGAAATGAAAGACTTTTTTAAAGACTTCTTCTGCTTTTCCATCTTTGAGATAAACACCTTCCATGAAACAATTGTCAGTCTCTCCTCCTAAAGACTCAGGGCCACACTGGACTATATTCATTCTCACTTTTTTCCCTTGGAAGTAAACCATGTAAGATTTCACAGATCTTTTTCTCCATCTTTCTTGGCACTCCCACTTTTTCAACCACTTCTCCAGATTTGTCAGCGTTAGCTCCAGACCAGCAATTCTAATTCTCTCTTTGTCTCTTGTCTCTCCATTGTCACTTGTCACTATCTTAATCCCTCAGACCCCATTTGAAACTCTGATGTCATCCTAGGTTTGTTTCTCATCCAGACCATGCTAATTTCCCTGCTCACTGTTTCCTTCCCCTCCACTATTTTTGCTCTTCACCTCTCCCTGTGTATATGTCTCTCTGTCTTTCAAGGAAAAACACAGGTTAAAACTAGCAAGGGCGTGATAGTAATTAGAGACGAATGAACCTTAGGAGTCAAGCTTGCCTACAGTTTGAAGTCTTAAATCACATGCATTTTCCCCCCAACTAGAACATATCAGTTGAGTTCAGTCACTCAGTTGTGTCTGAGTCCTTGTGACCCCATGTACTGCAGCACGCCAGACCTCCCTGTCCATCACCAACTCCAGAGTTTACTCAAACCCATGTCCATTGAGTTGGTGATGCCATCCAACCATTTCATCCTCTGTCGTCCCCTTCTCCTTCCACCTTCAATCATTCCCAGCATCAGGGTCTTTCCAAATGAATCAGTTCTTTGAATCAGGTGGCCAAAGTATTGGAGTTTCAGGTACAGCATCAGTCCTTCCAATGAATATTCAGGACTGATTTCCTTTAGGATGGACTGGTTAGATCTCCTTGAAGTCCAAGAGATTCTCAAGAGTTTTTCCCAACACCACAGTTCAAAAGCATCAATTCTTCGGCGCTCAGCTTTCTTCACAGTCCAACTCTCACATCCATACATGACCACTGGAAAAACCATAGCCTTGACTAGACAGACATTTGTTGGCAAAGTAATGTCTCTGCTTTTTAATATGCTGTCTAGGATGGTCATAACTTTTCTTCCAAGGAGTAAGCATTTTTTAGTTTCATGGCTGTAGTTGCCATCTGCAGTGATTTTGGAGCCCAAAATAATAAAGTCTGCCACTCTTTCCACTGTTTCCCCATCTATTTGCCCTGAAGTGATGGGACCAGACACCATGATCTTTGTTTTCTGAATGTTGAGCTTTAAGCCAACTTTTTCATTCTCCTCTTTCACTTTCATCAAGAGGCTCTTTAGTTCTTCTTTGCTTTATATAGTACAGAACTAAGTAGCTTGGTGGGCTTTCCAGGTGGTGCAGTGGTCAAGAATTTGCCAGCCAATACAGGATATGCAGGAGAGGCGGGTTTGATCAGGTTCAGATACGTCAGGAAGATCCTCTGGAGTAGGAAATGGCAACCCACTTTAGTATTCTTGCTAGGATAATCCCATGGACAGAGAAGACTGGTGGGCTACAGTCGATGGGCTCACAAAGTCAGACATCAATGAGCGACTGAGCATACACACACAATCTATCTTTAAAAGTCACGACTGGCAGCAACTGAAAGGCATGGGAAGCTCATGGCTGATAACAAATTCTTCTTCTTGAAGATAGTGAGATTTCCTCCTACTAGGTGAGCGCACGCTTGCTGCTTGCCAACATTTGGTAGCAACCAGACTCCACTGTAAAATTCAAATTTATTCTTCATGAAAATCTAGTAAGATGCTAATTTAAATTTACAAATGCTATATTCAGAAATAAATCACTTACTATATTACTAGTATAATAAATTACTCTCAGTAACAGTAGACATTAAAGTCTAGGATATTATTTATTTTTGCCCCAAACCATTGAAACGACTGTTTTCCCCCTGTTAGTTTGCTGCCCAATAGGAGGCCCATATTTGAGAATCACTGAGAACACACTCTCTATTCCTATATTCCGGTACAAAGCTCTCTGACTCACGCAGAAGGTAGCTTGGATTCAATAATTCACTCAATAATCCAACAAAGATGGGTTGTAAAACATTATCATCGTAAAACAATGTATCAGGTGCTTGGAATAAAAAAAATAAATCGCAATGCTCTGTAAGAAATACCATTTGTGCTCTAGAATTTAGGCTCCTCCATGCAACAGATGCTGGGAGGGATTGAGGACAGGAGGAGAAGGGGACGACAGAGGATGAGATGGCTGGATGGCATCACTGACTCGATGTATTATTTATTTTTGCCCCAAACCATTGAAACGACTGTTTTCCCCCTGTTAGTTTGCTGCCCAATAGGAGGCCCATATTTGAGAATCACTGAGAACACACTCTCTATTCCTATATTCCGGTACAAAGCTCTCTGACTCACGCAGAAGGTAGCTAGGATTCAATAATTCACTCAATAATCCAACAAAGATGGGTTGTAAAACATTATCATCGTAAAACAATGTATCAGGTGCTTGGAATAAAAAAAATAAATCGCAATGCTCTGTAAGAAATACCATTTGTGCTCTAGAATTTAGGCTCCTCCATGCAACAGATGCTGGGAGGGATTGAGGACAGGAGGAGAAGGGGACGACAGAGGATGAGATGGCTGGATGGCATCACTGACTCGATGGACGTGAGTCTGAGTGAACTCCGGGAGATGGTAATGAACAGGGAGGCTTGGCGTGCTGCGATTCATGGGGTCGCAAAGAGTCGGACACGACTGAGCGACTGAACTGAACTGAACTGAACTGATGCAACAGTGGAGATGCGACTGGAGGAAGTCACTGTTCATGTTCCTGTAATTGGTTTTCCATTCCCCTGCTGTGGGAGCAGCCCATATGGCCCCTTTGGGGGAACTACTGAAGGGTCACCCTCCTCCCTTGGGGACCAGGCCTGCCTTGATATGCTAAATGAGGACCAGGTTTCGGCCCCGTTGCTTTTTGGTCAGGAGCTGCCACCCGGGCAGCCACACGCTATCAGCCCAGGTCCTCTTCTGCCTCATCCTTCAGGTTTCGGTTCACACTTCCTCCCCAGAGAGGCTTCTCTAGTTAGCCTTTTGAAAACAGCCTTCCTGGCCACACTCCATCGGGACTCCCTGTTTATTTCTTTTACTGCACTTGCCCTGTCTGAAAGGATCTGGTTCTTTTATTTGTGTCCTTAGACACCGTCTTTCCACCACTGCACAAAACAAAAGCACTGTAAGAGCAGAGTCCAGGGCTGAACACTAGCCCTTCTCCTACAGCGCCTAATGCGTGCTCAACCAGTATTGGTACAATGAGTGAATAGACAAAGGTCTTTCTGATGAAGAATGGAAAAAACACTGTGCCCCGTAAAGGGCAAAGAGCATGCAAATGCAAGAAAATAGAACATCTGAAATTCAGCTCGGAACAGTACCTCAGTACACACAGTAGGAGGTGGGACAATGTCAAGAGATGAGCCTCCTGTGGAAGACGGAGGTCAGATCATCAAACAGTTTGGATGTGACTCCTAAGGAGTCAGGCACCATCCTGAGGGTTATACAGACTTCTCGAAGGACTTTAAGAATAGTGATAACAGACAATTTCAGTATTAGGATAGTCTGATGACAACATGGTACATGATTGCAGAAAGGGGAGACTAGACGCAGGGAAATCGGTTGTGTAAGTATTGAAATTTTCCCAAGCCAAAGGAAAAGTAAAGACAAAACTAAGATAACACTGCAATATGAGAAAGGGAGATGATAGGAATAGTTAGGATGTAGAGTTCTACAGTCCTAGAGTACTCCAGTACTCTTGCCTGGAAAATCCTATGGACAGAGGAGCCTGGTAGGCTGTGGTCCATGGGGTCGCTAAGAGTCGGACACAACCAAGCGACTTCACTTTCACTTTTCACTGTCGTGCATTGGAGAAGGAAATGGCAACCCACTCCAGTGTTCTTGCCTGAAGAATCCCAGGGGCAGGGGAGCCTGGTGGGCTGCCGTCTATGGGGTTGCACAGAGTCGGACACGACTGAAGCGACTTAGCAGCAGTAGCAGCAGCAGAGTCGTCTAGTTTTGGTAACTGATGGAATGTGAAGGTTAAGGTAGAAAGAGACGGGATTCTTCCTGCGTTTTGATATGGGTGAATATAGGAATGACAGCGCCTTTCCTTGATCACACTGGCCCCAGGAGCATCACAGTCTAGCTGATTGATCCAATGGTATCACGGGAATCTTAAGATGATTGCTCCCCTTTTCCTCAGTGCTTTACTGACTTGAGCTAAGGACAAACTATCTTTTTTAAAAACTCAACTGACTCAGGATGGGCAAGACAAGTTTTTAGGTCTTTTCTAGAAATATGACTTTTTGAAACGTTCACTTTTAGATCTCACTTTGCTTCATCTTTGAAAAAAAAAAAAAGCACAGTTTTCTCTTACAAACTTGTGAGGGATGCAAATTAGGGCTCAAAAACCTCTTGGGAGAAAGTATTTTTAAATAGGGACCTTGACTTAACTTAAAAGATCAATGTTATACACAGCTGTAGGAGAAAAAAAAAACTATTATTAAAATTACTAAATTACCAAGCTATTAATTTGCATATTACTTGATAACATAAAATTCTACACTTCTCATTACCTTTTGTAAGATAGGCATTGTATTAATAAGCTCCTTCTAGTTTCAAGCTTGCTTTATTCAGTAGGAGGCACCAGGACTTCCCTGGCAGTCCAGTGGTTAAGACTGAGCTCCCAATCCTGGGAGCACATGTTTGATCCCTGGTTGGGGAACTATGATCCTGAATGCCTTGCAATGTGGCAAAAAAAAAAAAAAGGAGGCACTGAAAGGAGATCAGAAAATGTATTAATTCCCTCTTGAGTCTTGGCTATTTGGCTTCATTCTTCTCCTAAGTGGAGACGGCAATGGCAACCCACTTCAGTACTCTTGCCTGGAAAATCCCATGGACGGAGGAGCCTGGTGGGCTGCAGTCCCTGGGGTCACTAAGAGTCGGACACAACTGAGTGACTTCACTTGCACTTTTCACTTTCATGCATTGAAGAAGGAAATGGCAACCCACTCCAGTGTTCTTGCCTGGAGAATCCCAGGGACGGGGGAACCTGGTGGGCTGCCATCTACGGGGTCTCACAGAGTTGGACACGACTGAAGCGACTTAGCAGCAGCAGCAGCAGCAGCTTCTCCTAAGGGCCATAGTCCCTGTTCGGAGCTCTTGCCTATAGATAGTTACTTTAAAGGGTTCTGATAATTACTGGTCCTGGTAACTAATTCTCTATGTGAGCATTTATAATGATATCAAATTATCCTGTTTGAGTCTGCTGGGTTTGTTTTGTTTTTCTGTAACCTTGCATGTTATACTGTATCTTGAACAGATCTTACAATATGTACGGTGCAGAGTTCAGGATCACTTCCCTTCTCTACCCCCAACACACAACTGTATGAGGCATGATGCCTCAGAAGACAGATCTAGAACTTGGACTCGCAGGACAAATCTACGAAGAGAGGAGTCACAGATAGCCCTGGTGGAGAGTGGGTCCGTGAAGAATTGAGGAACAGGAAGAATGACCGAGGTCAGCACAGGTGCACACGGCTAAGCATGGGGAGCTGAAGCAAGAAGCGGGAAGACAGCGGTGCTCCACCTCCCCCGGACCACGCACAAAGGGGCCTCATCTGTCCCTGCCCTCAGGCTGGGCAGCGGGCACAGGCCTTATCTGGGATCCCAAGGCAAAATTCCTGAAGCCTAGCTCTTTACCCTTTTTCCTTTTTTGCTGAGAGTTCTTTAGAGCTAGAACGTTTCTGGTTGATAAAGGTGAAAAACCACAAATATTGAAAGCTGAATGGGAATATCCAGGAAAATAAAAATAGGCAACTGCTGACAGAGGACCAAATAGGAAATCAGAAATATGAAATTGTGTATATAACTCATCTAACTCTGTAGAATTCCCAATCATGCCAATGATTTTCACTGACAGAGGATATATGCCTTTTGGGAGGCACTTGGGATTTCTTTGGAAGGAATGATGCTAAAGCTGAAACTCCAGTACTGTGGCCACCTCATGCAAAGAGTTGACTCATTGGAGAAGATTCTGATGCTGGGAGGGATGGGGGCAGGAGGAGAAGGGGACGACCGAGGATGAGATGGCTGGATGGCATCACTGATTCGATGGACGTGTGTCTGAGTGAACTCCAGGAGTTGGTGATGGACAGGGAGGCCTGGCGTGCTGCGATTCAGAGGGTCGCAAAGAGTCAGACACGACTGAGCAAATGAACTGAACTGAACTGTCATTTCTGAGCTAACCCTCTGTTCAGTGTGGTAGTTCTGAGTACGTGCTCTAGAAGCAAACTATCTGGTTTGCGTCTCGCTCTGCACCATCCTAATTTAATCAAGTTTCTTAATTTCTTTCTTCTTCAGTTTTCTTCTGTATCAAAGCGGAATAATAGTATCTGAGCACAAGGTCATTGTCAGAATCACATAAATTATTATATGTAAAGGGATAAGTACATAATAAATGTTAGATACTATTAGCAACAATGCTAAATTGAAACTCACTGCCAAACTGTATTCCCTGTCTCTCCACCTCTCCAATTCTCCAAAGCTACTGGGGGTGGGTGCCTCTACTATGCAAGAAAGATCACCTCATTCTTGAAACCTGAGAATGCTGTTGTTTCTTTGTGGACACAGATGATCAGTTTCTACCCACAGTGTGTTAGTGTGTAAGTCACTCAGTCATGTCCTACTTCTTGCGACCCCATGGACTGTTGCTCACCAAGCTCCTCTGTCCATGGGATTCTCCAGATAAGAATATCATTTATTGTGTTTTCATATTTCCTAATTTGGTCAAAATACTACTCACACAACTTCAGGTTGATCAGATAACAGTAAGAAGAAGATGTCATTCTTTCCCTTTGATGTTGATGAAGAGTCAGCCAGGTGCCTACATTTACTGAAAGATTTTCAGGAGGAACAGAAAAAGCCATGAAGCAGAGAAATTTGTCTCTAATTGTGTAGCCTTGAGCTCTTTCTTCCAAGTGGCCCCTCACTCTAACCCAAAGACCCATTCCATCCCCAAAGAAGGTGTCACCAAGGTGCATCACAGCTAATTATGGGATGCGGCCTCTAGGTAATGAGGCTTTCCTGATAGCTCAGTAGTAAAGAACCCGCCTGCCGATGCAGGAGAGGCAGGAGCCTCAGGTTCAACCCTGGGGTGGAGAAGATCCCCTGGGAAAGGAAATGGCAACCCACTCCAGAATTCTTGCCTGGGAAAGCCCATGGACAGAGGAGCCTGGCCGGCTACAGTCCACAGGGTTGCGAAGAGCTGGACAGGACTTAGCGACTGAGCACACACGCCTCTAGGTAACATTGTGCATTATCACAAAATACTCACCCTCAGACAATACGCTAAGGGGAGCGATTCACCAGGGAGACAGAGAGCGGGGAGGGTTTTGAGGTCCCTGAAACCTCCGTATGAAGGGGCTCCCCACAGGCTAGAGAGGCCTCTCCTGTGTTCACTTAGAACACGCAGGGAGGGATGGAGCTGAAGTCAGATTTCCTGAGACTATTCAAACAAGTTGAAGATAATCCATAAGGGTACACACATACCCCATTTTACCACTTTACTCTGTACATGTATTTATAGATTGCTGGGCAAAAGTCACATTTTAAGCTCAAACAATGCAGGAGACCTGGGTTCGATCCCTGGGTCGGGAAGATCCCCTGGAGAAGGAAATGGCAATCCACTCCAGTATTCGTGCCTGGAGAATCCCATGGATGGAGAAGCCTAGTAAGTTACAATCCACGGGGTCGCAAAGAGTCGGACACGACTGAGCGAGTTCACCTTCACCTTCACAATATAAAAACATATCCTATGGCAAAGCCTTTTATTAAGATACGATTCATCTGTCTCTTGGGTAAATCTATTTTCATAAATAAGATTTGTTTAATATAGACATGAAATAAGCAGCAACTTAAGTACATAAATCACTGATAGCAGTGTGTTCACATGCATTTATTTACTTAGAAAAATAGCCCTCTCTCTTTCGAAAATGCCAGTGGAATTTATTGCCATTGTATCCAAAAGTCTTTTTAAAAGTTTTTAAATATAAGCATATGTGAAATTTCATTAAATACTTTAAATTTTAGCATATATCTAATAATTATCTAGTTTTCAAGTAACTTTAAAGCTAATTTTAAAAATAATAAGTCAAAACAAATAAAGCTGGAAAACTCAGACTTAATTTTTGTATTGATTCTATTGTTGATCAAGAAAAAAGGAAATGTCCCATGCCCTTCTGTTGTGGAAAGGATATTTAGTCTTACAAGCAAACAGAAATTCATCCAGTCACATGGAATTAAGAATACAGGCAGATCAATGCAGTGAACCCAAGATTTTCATCACAGTTGAATTCAAGATTTTCATCACTTTAAACACAGAGACAAAACATTAACAATCAATGTTATACAAAGTTAAATCTACACAAATGAAAACCATACCATCTGCCCTTCTGTTCAAATTTCTGTACAACAAGTCATATGGATCTGAAATCATGCTATAAGAATTTGATTAGGACCAAAGGAAGTTTTTTTTTTTTTTTTTTTTTGTGGAAGACACTACCTTCTAGCCCTATTGAATGCTAAATACAAGCTATTTGTTTTTATACACTCTGCTAAATTCAGACAGTGCTTTTTGGCAGTTTGGAAAATTACTAAAGCTGAGCTTTTTAACACAACTGTTTAACACGGTCCGAATTTTAATGCCATTTACACTTTAAAATAAAACCTCCTGTTTGCTTTGTTATTCTTGTTATCACTGCCACACTGACTGTTTCAGCATAAACACAGCTTTCTTTAGATCACAGTGCAATCCAATTTATTGCCAACTTTTGCAAGACTCTCCACATGTGCAAAAAGAGATCTGCAGAAAATCCACATAACAAGAACAACAAAATCTTTGAAAATAATATTTTCATCTCAAATTAGTTTTTTGCTCCCCAAGAAATCATAAGTTAGAAGAGACATTTATAGCACATGGAAAGGTTATTAAAAGCCTTCAGAACACATTAGTAGGACTGCTGGCAGCAAAATAAGAGATTTTTCCATTCTTATACAAACTCCCCAAGTTTCTGTAGGGTGAGATTACTGTTCCCCTCCATAGAAAAACAGGAGCACGCCTCATACCACAAGGTGCTTCTTGCCCATTTCCAATCAAGGAGCCTGAGGTACCAAGGAAAGTCACAGTAAGCTGGTCATTTTCAAGGGTTGTCACCGTCCACACTCAGTAAAACCTGTCGCGGAAAGTTGAAAAGGTTGTGGAGTCCTTACAGCCCTTGTCAGCTCTAGAAGTGTCCCAACTCAGCTTCCAAGATGCTCTTTGCACAAGACTGAGAAATGAGTTTACTGCCAAGGAAGCCTGTGAACAAATGAAACGCGCATGGACCAAAGTAACTAGAGTTGCTGAAATCAAAACAGATCTTGACCTCCTTACCTTAATACTAGGAAGCATGGTAGCTTTTGTTTTTGTTTTTGTTTTTGTTTTTTTTTTTTAAGGGGGTACTGAAGTTTGTTCAACAGCAGCTCAGCCCCTTACTCCATAGGGAATTAACCGTCACATTCCAGGCCTGTCATCACAACAATGCAAGGTGAATGTTGTGCAGAACAGCCCGAGAGCACTAACTGGTGATGTCATTCCTCCCTCTAGGGTTCATTATTGTGCAGATTTACTCTGCTCTGAGAAAAGGGGTGGAGCTGCCTGGGACAGGCGGGGAAGGCAGCTCTGAAGAAGCAAAATCAGTGAATGGGAATTACGTTCCACCCTGAGGGAAGCTCCCTGGGGAGGGCACCGAAGGGGAGGAGGAGGAAAAAGTTAAAGAAAGGACATGCATAAAATGTCAAATGGGCCTCACTCTGGATTTTTCAAACTACTTAAATGCCATACAGTTCTATTCAACCCACCCTGGAATTTAAATAAGCAGGGATCCCACTGGAGCCTTATCTACAATTCAGCCAAGAGGAGGGGATTCACATTTCAACCAAAGTGCTGGTTAATTTATGTGTTATCTAAATGAAAACACTACAGAGTGTGCCAAAGAATGCCAAGTACCCATCAGTTTTAAGAATCATTGTGTCTTGAAAAAAATGTTTACCTGTATTTCTTTCTTTCTTATAAGTGTTTTGAAATGGGAAAAAAAAAAAAAAAAAAAAAATCTATGGCCATTCACACACACTCACACAGTCAGTGAATACATTCAGCCAAATTTCAAGGAGTATCTGTGACATTTATGTATTGTTCTCAAAATCTTCAATCACCTTCAGAACAGTTTTCTCTCTTTTATTCCCTCTTTCTTTCTTCCTCCCTCCCTTTCTTTCTTTCTTCTTTCATTTTTTCTTTTTTTCCTTGTTTCCTTTCTTCTTTCTTTACTGAATCTGCATGAGTATTGAGTCAAAAAGCCATTAGGTAACTTAGAAGTTCCAGTATAATTTTTTCTAACCAATATGCATAGAATATGTATATCATTTGTGTTAAATTATATTTTTATTATAGAATAAAAGCATAATACCAGATAAATTAGTCACATTAACTTTAAAGTTAACAATGAAATGCTTGCAGAGCATTTTTAAATCCTCAGATAACTTTCTATTATATAAATATAAGCTATTATGTTGTGGCATAGAGAAAAATATGAAGGAAAAATAGTTAAAGATAAATGTTTTCCTACCTCCCTGATGTTCACTTATACTGTTTGCTTTAAGAACTTGTCTATCTTCTTAACAGCATGAATTAAGTATAAAGATTAGTGTATGTTGTAAGGTTGCAGTTCTGAATAAATGTGTTTTGATTATCAAGTTATTTTGGTAAAAGTTACATAAAGCAGCATTCATAATTAAGGTAAGACTACAGATACTGAACCAATTAGTTGTTGTTTATGGGTTTTTTGTTTTTTAATTTTGGGGAGGGTTCTTCCAAACTGTTTTCACATTGATAGGAAATTCAAAAAGAAAAGAAGAAACTAGCCATCACCTGTTGTACAAAAGTTCTTGTGAGTGTTGCGAAAGGGGCTTCTTGGCAACTAATAGACCCAAGACTGAATCTTGGTTTGGCATCTACTTGGTAGGTCACTGAGAATATGTTTCATAACTCCGCTGACTTCAGTTTATCCAGCTGTATAACAGGGATATGGGTTCTAACTTACAGGGTTATTATGAGAATTAGGTAGAACAATGTGACCCAAGGCCACAGAATCTGATAATAGATAGTTAGTAATATGCTTATGCACAGTTTATTCATGCTGAAAATGGGAGGCACTTGGCAAAAATACAAAATTGTGGTTTAAATTTGACACAGACCACACAAATCCACGCTGAAAAGGGAATGAAAGAGTCGGTAGTGATTACGTACTCAAGTGGTATCTTGCATTCAGTCTGCGTAAGTAGTCCCAGGATTACCCTGGTGGCTCAGACTGTAAAGCCTCTGCCTACAATGCAGGAGACCCGGGTTCGATCCCTGGGTTGAGAAGATCCTCTGGCGAAGGAAATGGCAACCCATTCCAGTATTCTTGCCTGGAAAAATTCCATGGACGGAGGAGCCTGGTAGGCTACAGTCCATGGGGTCGCAGAGAGTCAGACACGACTGAGCAACTTCACTTTCACTTTCAGGAGTCATTGATTATGTTAAAAACTATATCAAATCAGGGACTCCCCTGGTGGTCCAATGGTTAAAAGTCCATCTTCCAATGCAAGGGACATGGGTTCAATCCCAGGTTGGGGAACTAACATCCCACAAGCTATAGGGCAACTAAGCCCATGCTCTGCAACAAAAGCATGACTCAGCAAACACCAGGAGCAGCCTTTTGAGATATATATATATATCTCTCAAATCAATATGTAGAGACATATGATGTTAATGGCAAGAGAAAAGTCTTATCATCTTTGAAAAATCATTAAAACAATGCCATAAATGTCAATCACAGAAGGAATTTTTTTTTATTTCTGTCTTAATACCACTAAATAGTTAACATCCAAAATTAATTTAAAGCCTTATGATTAAGAGGTGAGGTGAGGTGAGGTCGCTTAGTCGTGTCCGACTCTTTGCGACCCCGTGGACTGTAACCTACTAGGCTTCTCCGTCCATGGGATTCTCCAGGCAAGAATACTGGAGTGGATTGCCATTTCCTTCTCCAGGAGATCTTCCCAACCCAGGGATCGAACCTGGGCCTTCCGCATTGGAGGCAGACGCTTTAACCTCTGAGCCACCAGGGAAGTCTATATTAATTATGATAAATACAGCTATTTTAGGAGAGTCTTATGATTAAGACTCTCCTAAAATAGCTGTATTTATCATAATTAATTAAGATTCTCTAGACAAATGATGTTACTTATTAGAACCTTCTTGAAATGAGAGGAGATGTTTAAACGGGCAATAGAACCCTCTTTAACGAGGGTCACAGTAGGTGTTAATAGAAATGTCCCACTATTGGATCCTGAAGGGGAGGGACCACACAATTTTTTTTTTTTAAAGCTTTATTTAGGTATAGTTGACAAATAAAATTGTAAGATATTTAAAGTGTACATCCTGGTGACCTGATATACATTGTGAAAGATTCCCCCCATCTGGTTCATCAACAGATCTCTCAAATTTCTCTCTGTTTGGTGAAAATGTTTTAGTTCTATTTTCTTAACAAATTTCAACTTTACAGTACAGTGTTATCAATCACAGTCCTCAATGTTTTGTTATATTCTCAGGCATTACTCAATTTATAGCTGAAAGTTTGTACCCTTTTACTAACCCCTCCCTATTTCCCCCGCCTGCTCACCTAGTGGCAACCAGTCTTCTACTTACAGTTTCTGAGTTGACTTTTTTTTTTTTACATTCCACACATAAGAGCTATCACGCAGTATTTATCTTTGTCTGGCTTATTTCACTTAGCATAATGCTCTTAGGGCTTCCCTGGTGGCTCAGAGATTAAAGCGTCTGCCTCCAATGCGGGAGACCTGGGTTCGATCCCTGGGTCGGGAAGATCCCCTGGAGAAGGAAATGGCAACCCACTCCAGTATTCTTGCCTGGAGAATCCCATGGAAGGAGGAGCCTGGAAGGCTACAGTCCACGGGGTCGCAAAGAGTCGGACACGACTGAGCGACTTCACCTTCATAGACATAAGAGATGCAGGTTTGATTCCTGGGTCAAGAAGATTCCCTAATGGAGGGCATGGCAATTCACTCCAGTATGCTTGCCTGGAGAATCCCATGGACAGAGGAGCCTGGTGGGTCACAGTCCACAGAGTCACAGACACAACTAAAGTGACTTAACACACATGTGCGTTCCCTTAAAAAGGAACACATCTGATGCAATTCTAATTAAGTGGATGAACCTAGAGCATATTACACAGAGTAAAATAAGTCAGGAAGAGAAAAACAAATTATCAGATAAGGAGATCCAACCAGTCCATTCTGAAGGAGATCAACCCTGGGATTTCTTTGGAAGGAATGTTGCTAAAGCTGAAACTCCAGTACTTTGGCCACCTCATGCGAAGAGTTGACTCATTGGAAAAGACTGATGCTGGGAGGGATTGGGGGCAGGAGGAGAAGGGGACGACTGAGGTTGAGATGGCTGGATGGCATCACTGACTCGATGGATGTCTGTCTGAGTGAACTCCGGGAGTTGGTGATTGACAGGGGGGCCTGGCGTGCTGCGATTCATGGGGTCGCAAAGAGTCGGACACGACTGAGTGACTGAACTGAACTGAACATATGTATATCACATCTCTTTATCTTGTTTATTCATTCATACTTTGATGGACACTTAGGTTGTTTCCATGTCTTGGCTACTGGGAACAATGCTGCAGTGAACGTGGGGATGCAGTTATCTCTTTGATATCCTATCCTCGTTTCCTTCGTTTCCCATCAAGAAGTGGGATTGGTGGGTCATATGGTAGTTCTATTTTTAATTTTTTTGAGGGACTTTCCTACTATTTTCTTTAGTATGAAAGTGAAAGTCTTAGTTACTCAGTCATGTCTGACTCTTAGCGACCCCAGAGACTGTAGCCCGTCAGGCTTCTCTGTCCATGGAGTTCTTCAGGCAAGAACACTGGAGTGGGTTGCCATATCCATAGAGGATAAAGCAATTTACATTCCCACCAGCAGGAATTCCTTTTTTCCTTTTTTCTCTGCCAACAATTATCTCTTATCTTTTTGATTGTAGCAAATCTAACTGGTATGAGAAAATATTACACGTGATTTTGATCTGTGTTTCCCCATTGATTATCATATTCACTCATTCTGAGTTGGCTGCCCACCAAGAACCAGGAATTATATTAGGCATGGGGGATGTGGTGCAAATAGGACAGACAAGAAATATATAAATATATTTGGTCTTCATCTTGATTCTGGCACAGAACTCCTAAAACCCTTAGAATTTCCTAAAGGTGTCTTGTTATGTTAATGAGGTATCTTTTGGAAAGCCTTAGGTAACCTAAGGATTAGGACTCGTTGTCAGGGAACCAACCCCATGATTAGAGGGTTAGGATTTTCAGTCCCACCCCTTGGACCCTTCAGTTCAGTTCAGTCACTCAGTCATGTCTGATACTTTGCGATCCCATGTACTGCAGCATGCCAGGCTTCCTTGTCCATCACCAACTCCAGGAGCTTGCTCTAACTCATGTCCATCCAGTCAGTGATGCCATCCAACCATCTCATCCTCTGTCAACCCTTTCTCCTGCTTTCAATGTTTCCCAGCATCACGGTCTTCTAACGAGTCGGCTCTTCGAGTCAGATGGCCAAAGTATTGCAGCTTCAGCTTCATCTCAGTCCTTCCAATGAATATTCAGGACTGGTTTCCTTTAGGATGGACTGGTTTGATCTCCTTGCAGTCCAAGGAACTCTCAAGAGTCTTTGCCAACACCACCATTCAAAAGCATCAATTCTTTGGTGCTCAGCTTTCTTTATGGTCCAGCTGTCACATCCATACATGACTACTGGAAAAACCATAGCTTTGACTAGATGGACCTTTGTTGGTAAAATAATGGACCCCTGAGGGAGGGGAAAGGGGAATGCAGATTGAGTTCAATTGCTAATGGCTAAAGGTATAGCCGATCATGCAGATGTAATGAAGTCACCATAAAAGCCCCAAAGGATGAAGCATCTGTTTTGGTGAACATGCGGTGATTTGGAAAGAGTGGCACCCCTGGAGAGGGTTGAATCTGCCTGCAATGCAGGAGAACTGAGTTCAGTCCCTGGGTAAGGAAGATCCCCTGGAGAAGGGAACGGCTATCCCACTCCAGAATTCTTACCGAGAATTCCACGGATAGAAGAGCCTGGTGGGCTACGGTCCACAGGGTCAAAAAGAGTCAGACATGGCTCTGTGACTAACACTTTCACTAATAAGTATTAATAAAATGTTTCTCTGAATTCTGTGCAAATTAATGGAAACCGAGGAGAAGTTTATTGGAACCTTTAATCTATAACTTCTTGGTCAGAAACACAAGTGAACAGGAGATGAGAGAACATGTTTCCTGAACATTTCTGAAAAATATCTAGTTTAGCATATGGCAAGCTGGAATTTTCTCAATGTGTGGGTGATCACTGAGCCTGCCAATTCATTGTGCTTTCATCGCAAGAGACACATTTTGCAGCAGAGGGGGTTGTGTTCTGGAACTCCTAGAAGTGGATATCCTGAGGGGTTGAAGTGGCAGGCTGGGAGAAGAAAGTCACAGGACAGGACGTGCTAGAAGCATTGCACTTGCATTCCTTAGTTGGGGCAGAACTTTCTTCCAAGGTCTCTCTCTGGAGTTTTGGTCAGGGTGTACTAAGTCCAGGCAGTAGTTTTGTACACAATTATCTCCTTCTTTGGGAGAAATATAATCCAAAACTTCTCAAATATTGCAGATTACAGAAGTCAGACAAATCTGTGAGCATTGGAGAGCTGAGAAAATCACAGAGTACTAGAGGGAAGAATGATGGGGATAAACAAGTAGGCAAAGTTAGGACATTTGCATCATTAGAATACTGCAGGATTTGGCGACATTCAACCCTGAATATTCATTGGAAGGACTGATGTTGAAGCTGAAGCTCCAATACTTTGGCCACCTGATGCAAAGAGCTGACTCATTGGAAAAGACCCTAATGCTCAGAAAGACTGAAGGCAAACGGAGAAGAGGGCAACAGAGGATGAGATGATTAGATAGCATTACCAACTAATGGACATGAATTTGAGCAAACTCTGGAAGAAAGTGAAGGACAGCGAAGCCTGGCGTGCTGCAGTCCATGGATTGCAAAGAGTCAGACATAACTTAGCGACTGAACAACAACAACACATAAACCAGAGCATTCCCCTTTTCTAATAGCCCATTTGGTGTGGAGCAGTCAGAGGTCACCTCTTCAAGTTTCCTTCACATTTCAGGTCAGACACAATTACATCCTTAAACATTTCAGAATGAAATAAATAACAGTAATTCTCAGTGAGCTCCTGTAGGCTAATTGAGAGCTACACAGAAAATTTAATGCCAATCCTTTTAGGCACAGTATTTCTGAACTTAAGAGGAATGAGTTAAGATTAAGTAAAGTTGACCTGTAGTTTGTAGGTGAAGCTCACATTCAGCCCCTAACTGTTATTTGAATAGTTTCTTAGCTAAGAGTTCACATCCAAGAACTGACTATGTTATGCACTGAGCATGAAAGACCAAGGTTTTGATTAATCTTTTCTGTTTAAACTTTTCATAATCATGAAGTACTTTCCAAACACAAGCATTCTTGGAAAAAGAATGTACACTTAGTCAAGGAGCCAGAAAGGAGCAACCCCCAAACACTGAAAACACACCTTCCCAAATTCCAACTCCCTTTTTGAAATCCAGGATTTGTAATGCTAATCTGAGTACCTTCCTCCATCCTGGAAAAAAAAATTAATAGTTATTCATCATCGGTGTGAAGAAACAGCACGTTTTCCCAGTACTTTCTTAACTCTTTCCTGGAGTATGAATTTGTGCATAAAAAAAACACAACAGCAAAACACTTTTGCCTGGTATTTATTATGGCTGCCCATTTAGGGCAATATTCCCAAGGCTTTTCATTCCAGAATAATCTTACTTATTACTTTTCAATACTTTATTTTGTCCATGATGCTGAAATAAACCATTAGCTCAATTAAAAACTCAATCGAACTAACTTGGAATTTGGGGACCAAAATCAGCCAAGCAGTTGTTGGAAATATTCACTTTTAACCCAGTTGTTTTTGCAACCTTGATTCAGGTGTTTTCTCTGGAACTTATGTATCTCACTAATCTTTCAATTAGCTAAAAAGAATCTGTAGATTTTTGTTTTGTATTTTCTCACTTATAGAATGCCTGTCAGAATCGATCAATTACCCAGTATTACAACTGCCTGAATTACAATGGACAGTCTCAGTGTATTGATATATCAGAAAAAAATTTTTTTAAATCTGTCATTGCCTTGGAAATTATTCACTGTATTTTGCCACTTGGGTAGGCTCTGAGGCTATAGTTATTGACTGAAAATCTGCCAATTAAAGTTCCATTCTAGCTGAGCTGTTTGATATTTCCTAATGATTTTTTTGGTGTGTTTCTTAAAACTTCCCATCTGCTCTAGTTCCTGAGAGCTTTCAGATTAACTGTGAAGATAGGCATGAGTTTTTATTTTCATATATATACTGTACCACTTACAATCAACTTTTTTACCCCAAAATTATAAGCTAAATCTGTATTAACTTTCAAAATAAGTGAATTTGTATCCAGACTCCATTTAATAACCCATAATAACTTCTCTGAAAAATACATGCATTTAAATCCCTCAGTTCGATAATTAGGTATAACTCTTTAGATTAGCTTTTTTTTTTTTTCTCATTGTTCTATGCAGCTGTTGGGGAAAGAAAATAATTATTCCCCAAGTTATTCTAGTAAGTCAGTCCAAACTGGGCTTAAGCTTTTATTCTTTTCACTAAATAAAATGTGTTGTCATTTCTTTTTAATGCATTAATTTTTTTAATATACAAAGTTATAGAAAAATAGCTGTAAATTTATGACCTCCACAAAGTTACTATAGTAGTTTTTCTTCCAAAGGATACCTATAGTTACCACATATTTTACTTCTCATAAAATTTTATGTGGCTAAAAATCATAATACTCCTTTTTTTTAAGAAAATCGTTTTCCTGCTATATATTTTATTATTCAAATATATATTTCTTATTACATGGGATTTATCTATCTTTCTAGATGTGTATAAGAGACAGAGCTGTAAATTTATGACCTCCACAAAGTTACTATAGTAGTTTTTCTTCCAAAGGATACCTATAGTTACCACATATTTTACTTCTCATAAAATTTTATGTGGCTAAAAATCATAATACTCCTTTTTTTTAAGAAAATCGTTTTCCTGCTATATATTTTATTATTCAAATATATATTTCTTATTACATGGGATTTATCTATCTTTTGAAAACTTAAAAAGTAAATGCTAAATCTCCCCTTGAAATGAACCACAGCTGTTAAATTGATGGCTCTCCTGAAATGGTAGAAACCAAGTCAGGACAGAAAAAAATAACCTTGGCTACAATATTAGCAAGTATCTTTATGTTTACAAATAAGTCACCTATCCTATACATTAAAATGACTATAATTTAGTAATTAGTAATTAGCCATTACTAAGAGACCCATTACTGAGACCCATTAATAAGAGCCATTACTAAGAGATCAGTTTTTTCCAAACTGATTTGGAATGCTATCTTTCAGTTCAGTTCAGTCGCTCATTTGTGTCCAACTCTTTGCAACCCCATGAATCGCAGCACGCCAGGCCTCCTTGTCCATCACCAACTCCCAGAGTTCTCTCAGACTCGCGTCCATCGAGTCTGTGATGCCATCCAGCCATCTCATCCTCTGTCGTCCCCTTCTCCTCCTGCCCCCAATCCCTCCCAGCATCAGGGTCTTTTCCAATGAGTCAACTCTTCACATGAGCTGGCCAAAGTACTGGAGTTTCAGCTTTAGCATCATTCCTTCCAAAGAAATCCCAGGGTTGATCTCCTTCAGAATGGACTGGTTGGATCTCCTTGCAGTCCANCCAGCATCAGGGTCTTTTCCAATGAGTCAACTCTTCACATGAGCTGGCCAAAGTACTGGAGTTTCAGCTTTAGTATCATTCCTTCCAAAGAACACCCAGAACTGATCTCCTTTAGAATGGACATGGTTGGATCTCCTTGCAGTCCAAGGGACTCTCAAGAGTCTTCTCCAACACCACAGTTCAAAAGGATTTATAAACATATGCAAACACATACAATAAAAGAGAATTACTGTGTAAATATCAATGTTTCTAGGAAGGAAGGTGGTGGAGTAGTAGAGAAAAGCAGACTGAGAAGGAGGAGATGTCCAGGATCAAGTTGAGCCTGGACTGAACACATACTCTGAACTGAGTGTAAGGATTGGGAGTTAGAACGATGGTGGTGATTTTTCATACACAGGCTCAGTGGTAAAGAATCCGCTTGCCAATACAAGGGTTCTATCCCTGATCCAGGAAAATCCCACATGCCACGGAACAATTAAGCCTGTGCACCACGACTTTTGAGCCTGTGTTCTAGAGCCCTGGAACAGCAACTTTCAAGCCCACATGCTGCAACTGCTAAAGCCTACGTACCCTAGAGTCCATGCTCTGCAACCCGAGAAGCCACTGCAATAACTCCATGGAGAACAGCCCCCACTCTCCACAACTAGAGAAAAGCCCATGCAGCAATGAAGACCCAGCACAGCCAAAAGTAAATATAAAAAATGAATGAAATAAGTCTGAATTTGGTAATAAGGAGTTCATGATCTGAGCCACAGTCAGCTCCTGGTCTTGTTTTTGATGACTGTATAGAGCTTCTCCATCTTTGGCTGCATAGAATATAATCAATCTGATTTCGGTGTTGACCATCTGGTGATGTCCATGTGTAGAGTCTCCTCTTGTGTTGTTGGAAGAGGGTGTTTGCTATGACCAGTGCATTTTCTTGGCAAAACTCTATTAGTCTTTGCCCTGCTTCATTCTGCATTCCAAGGCCAAATTTGCCTGTTACTCCAGGTGTTTCTTGACTTTCTACTTTTGCATTCCAGTCCCCTATAATGAAAAGGACATCTTTTTTGGGTGTTAGTTCTAAAAGGTCTTGTAGGTCTTCATAGAACCATTCAACTTCAGCCTCTTCAGCGTAACTGGTTGGGGCATAGACTTGGATTACTATGATACTGAATGGCTTGCCTCAGAAACGAACAGAGATCATTCTGTCGTTTTTGAGATTGCATCCAAGTACTGCATTTCGGACTCTTTTGTTGACCATGATGGCTACTCCATTTCTTCTGAGGGATTCCTGCCCACAGTAGTAGATATAATGGTCATCTGAGTTAAATTCACCCATTCCAGTCCATTTTAGTTCGCTGATTCCTAGTATGTCAGCGTTCACTCTTGCCATCTCCTGTTTGACCACTTCCAATTTGCCTTGATTCATGGACCTGACATGCTATCTTTAACGTATATTAAATTTTTATATGCACTATAATCTATTTCCTAAAATACATCAGCTCCATTGATCTGTCCATGCATGTACCAATCCCACACTATTTCATTTACTGTGGTTTTAATATGGGATTTTTTTTCTGGCAACTTTTTTCCTGGAAAAGTTCTTTTTTTGTTTTCAATATTTGACTATTCTTGCTTGTGTATTTTTTAATATGAACTTCAGAATAACTTCATTAGTTCTCATGCTTAAAAAATAACCAATGATATTTTTATTAGGACCACAGTAGGTCTGTGGATTAATATATGGAGATGATAGCTTTGCAATGTTAGTTCTCCAGTCCTAGAATGATAAGCCTTTCCGTTGGTCTCAATATTTTTCATATCTCTAGGTAGCACTAATGGAGAAGGCAATGGCACCCCACTCCAGTACTCTAGCCTGGAAAATCTCATGGACGGAGGAGCCTGGTGGGCTGCAGTCCATGGGGTTGCGAAGAGTCGGACACGACTGAGCGACTTCACTTTCACTTTTCACTTTGATGCCTTGGAGAAGGAAATGGCAACCCACTCCAGTGTTCTTGCCTGGAGAATCCCAGGGATGGGGGAGCCTGGTGGGCTGCTGTCTGTGGGGTCGCACAGAGTCGGACACGACTGAAGCGACTTAGCAGCAGCAGCAGATAGCACTAAAACTTTTTCTTTATGTAGCTCTTTCACATTCTTAAGTTTATTCTTAGTTAATATTTAATACAGTTCATACTATTTTGTCCTTTGGAAATATGAAAACTTGATAGTTGAATATTGACAATATGTAGCTTTATACTTTGCCACCTCTTTTTTTTTTTCCTCTGAATTTTTATTTATTTATTTGGCTGTACTGGTCTTTGTTGCCTTGTGTGGGCTTTTTCTAGTTGCTATGTTTGGGCCTTCTCTCCAGCTGTGTGAATGTTCTCTTGTTGTGGAGCATGGGCTTTAGAGCACACAGGCTTGGTAGTTGTCTCGAGCCGGCTTCTCCAGTTGCAGCAATGAGGGCTCTTTGGTCGCATTGCACAGGTCTTAGTTACCCTGAGGTCTGTGGGATCTTGATTCCCTGATCAGGGAATGAACTCATGTCCCCTGCACTGGAAGGTGGATTCTTAACCACTGGACCACCAGGGAAGTCCCACTGCCTCATCTTATTGAATTCTCTCTTGGTGGTAGCTTTTCAGTTTTCCTGTAATCTAAATGCAAAACAGCAACCCCATGAGACAACAGTAGAGTTTACTCTTCTACTATTTTGCATTGTTCTCAAAATGTCTTAGTTTGAGAAAATGTAAATTGTGATTTAGTGGAACTGTCATAGTTTCCTTCTGAGTGTGTTTGATACACTAAGTGTGTCTGAGTGAGTTTGTAAGCAGAAGAAATGATCACCTTTAGGCATTATACCCTATGCCTTGTGGAAAGGGCTTCGTATTCATTGTCTCATGACCATAAACAACTTTATGAGACAGATTATCCCCATTCTATAGATAAAGAATCAGGGAGATTAGATGCTTGTCCAAGAGTTATCTGACTGGTCTAGTAAGTGGCAGAGTCAGAATTTGAATCCAGGGCTCTCTGGCTCCCAAAGTAAAGCAGGCGACTTGAGAAAACAACTTGTCCCTAGGTGGCAGATGTGGAGGGGTTCTAGTACCACGTAGCTAGAGTAACCCAGGCAAGAAGTTAACTGTGATTGAAGAAGTTAAACTTAGCTCAGATGATCCTCTTAATTTCCCAAAACATTCCTAAGCACACCCTCAGTACTCTGGTGCATGTGTGCTGCGTGCTCAGTCATATGTGACTCTTTGCAACCCTGTGGACTGTAGTCTGCCAGGTTCCTCCACCCATGGAATTTTCCAGGCATGGATACTGGAGTAGGTTGCCATTTCCTGCTCCAGGGGATCTTCCCAACCCAGGGATGGAACCCGAGTCTCTTACGTCTCCTGTATTGGCAGGTGGGCTCTTTACCACTAGCGCCATCTGGGAACCAGCCACAATGCTACTTCTTTCTCCTGAGTACACAGGCACACAGAGGGATTATTACTAATGAACAGTGTGCTAACTGCAGGCCTCGAACTCATGTGTGCAAGAAATGCGATTATCGTCATATTTCTGTATCTCTTTATTTCTATTATGAGCTCCCATTCCATTTTATCTTTTTCTTTTTTTTTAAGTAAAACAGCAGTTCTTTCCTCCTTTGTCTCCGAAGCAGGACCAGGCTGAGCCCCTGAGAAATCATGTCTGTGGATTCACTGAAGGATGGGTAGGTCAAGGCGGGGTGTCTGGCTGGAGCAGACACAAGCACATGAGTCGCCGAGGCCCAGCATCCGGCTTCCTGTCTCGGGCCCCCTTCTGCCAGCGGCTGCTCCCGCTGTCCCAGGCCCAGCTGCCTCGCCTGCCGTCACCCTACACTGGCCGGCTGCTGCCACCACCGCAGCCTCTGCCCCATCCTACTTTATTTTAGTTAATTCTGGGTAAACTCAGAGGTTTTCCTTTGCAAATCTAAAAACCTCTCAGTCAATCAGTGTCCCCTTCAGGACTCCATTTCTGGAGCTGGGGCTGGGTTCTGGGGCCATCGCGGATGACGGAGAGGTCACGGAGGCATCATCCTTCCACGCTGGCGTTCTCTGAGATGCACACTGTGGTCTCTGGCCTCAGCTGTCCTCCTGCTCAAGCTGCCGATCCGAATGGGTCCCAGTTCTATTCTCACATCCGGCCCTGAATCAGCTATTCCCATGGCCTTTCAGGGACACGGGGAAAAAAATCTGGATATCCCCTTAGGGTGGCAGGATACTGAAGCTATACCAAGCTCTCTCCAACTAGACTCATCAAATACCAAGTTTTATTCTCTTTCTCTTGAGTTATTGGAGAACCACAAGTTTTGCCATGCCCTTTGCTATTTGCCCCCTGAAATTCATATATTGAAGGCATACCCCCAGTGTGACTGTGTTTGGAGATACAGCTTTATGGAGGTAATAAAGGTTAAATGAAGTCGTAAGGGTAGGGTACTAATCCAGTAGAACAGGAGGACCTCTGATAAGACCTCTCTCCACATCCACGTGCAGAGAAAAGACTATGTGAGAACACAGTGAGAAGGTGGACGTCTGCAGGTCAGGAAGCGAGGCCTCACCAGACCCTGGCAGTTCTGGCACCCTGATCTTGAACTTCCAGCATCCAGAACTGTGAGAAAATAAACTTCTACTGTTTAAGCCACACAGCCCAAGCCGACTGAGACACTCTTGGACTCTACCTAGTGATGGCTCCATTCTCAAATTCTTCACACCCATATATCTGGGGTTTATGTTTCTCTCCACTTTTCCACCCCCAGTCCCACACCCCAAGTAAACTCAGAGCAGAGCCTCTTCTTTCGCATTGTCTTTTCCTGTGACATTGACTTCTCTTGCTGTCTTGCTCTTCTCTTAAGAGAAGCAGCTTATCTAAACAGGAAAGGAGGAACGACAAAAATTGAATCAACTTGATTATATATTCTAACTCAAGCTACACCTATGTACTTGCTTCTGGAATCCGGGAGGCAAGCTATTGACTTCCCTCCTCCAGCTGTGGCCACTTTCCCTAGAGGCGATAATTTCTCTTGGCTGGCTGCTCAAATAAGGACCAGGTCACAGGGTCACAGAAGAAATTAGGTTAAAAATTTCAATTATTATCACACTGCAGTAAATTCTTATAATGGGGTTGGCAAATGAAAAATGTAACAATATTAAAATTGAATGACAGTCTTTGAAGTAGTAAGGGACAGAGTCACGCAGGGAATTCTGGGAAAGAATGCCGCAGAATGATTTAATGCAGAAACCTGTCTCCACAGCCACTCAGGCCCTGGGAGAAGTGGAGGATTGTGTACCTGAGGAGCATACACCTGCAGCGGCAGTAACTTGAGACCACTCATTTGTGACCCAGAGCTTGGCACCTGGTCAGAAAGAGGTGTCTACTGAAACCCAGTCCTATGAGGGAGGTATTCCTTATTCTTCAAATTTCTGTCTCTGCTGAGTCTTTCCTTGGCTTCTGTTGTATTTATTTTTTTCTGTTTCACATGCTCCAAGAGAGTGTCTCAATGAGCTAGTTCATCACCATCAACAGAACACACTATTCAGCAGGATTCTCCTGCCATGCTTCCTCTGAGGCCTGAGCCTCCCTAATGTCTAGGTCATCAAGGTTCAAACCAGCTGCATTAGAGACTCAACAGCCAACAGGTGAGTTTTGTTCACTGCACATTGTTTGATAAATTTGAGTGAACAGTGACTCAGAAGATTTTACTCGAATCAGAGTTCTTCCGTTTCCTGAAAAATCTGAATTGGACACCCTGAGCCAGGGTCAGCTGGACTGAGCTGGATGGTGACTTCTCCCGGTAGTCAGAGCTGGCTCTCTGCATCCCGGGAATCCCTCCATGTATGCAGTGTGTGCTAAACAGCTGGACCTGTGCCCTTCAGCTATTTCCCTGGCACCTAAGGCATCTGAGTGTGTGACCTCTATGATTTCTGTCCAGACAGCTGTCCACTTCCGGGCTAACTGGGTGTGACCAGCTTTGACAGAGTCATGCAATAGAAGGAAGAAAAGTTCAGTGAAAGAAGCTGCCTCTGTTTCTCTCAGAAGAGGCCCCTTCAGTGGCTCAGGTATTTAGAGTTTCCAGAACTGTCTGGCAACTTCCCGAAATCAAGAGAGAACAATTAGGTGATTAATTCTGGTCCAGAGAGACTCTGATGAGCTGACCACCCTTTATTTCTCACATTCAAACTACAGATACATTCCCTATTCTCACGTTTCCTAGGACTTTCCTTTAATAAAGTGTATCAAATAACAGGACTGATGTATTCTTACATACTAAAATCTTAGGCAGTAAAATATGTTTCTTGCCTGTTGTCTCTCAAGCCCTCCCTTTCAATGTGTTTCCTTTCTCATGGCCAATTTTCTTCAGTTATTATCCTGCCCTTTTCATTAGTATCAGAGTCCCTCTTGGTTCAAGTTCTGTTGCTGTTGTTGTTGTTGTAAAAGTTCAAATATGCTGAATCTAAATTAACTAAAATTCTTGGTTAGCCAGGTTAAACCCTTATATCTGGAAAACATCTTCCACCATCCTATCCACAGTAAAATGCAACTATAATTGACATTTAGATTTGAATCTAATCTAATGGGCCCTGAGGTTGTAACAGAATTACTCAGGGTGAAGCACTATAAGATCCTGAATCATCAAATATGACTTAATTGGATCGTGTGGTATATTCAACATTTTCATAAAAAAGTAAAATATATTTGAGAAATATTTTCCAAAACAGAAAAAGTAAATTAATTCATATCATAATCTTTGATTAGTTAGAAAATTATGTTGATCAGATAATCAGTCTTCCCTGGCATATCTGTTCAAAGTTTTATTACTAAAACTGAAGAATCTTAGATCAGAGGCTGTTAATTCAATGAGAATGAGAACTCTATAAAGCTTGGAAAACAATCACATCCACTGAAGGCTTGGCATTTTTGTATAGCTGGGATCTGGTGAAATGAGCCTCAAGGGCATTTTTAGTGGGCTTATTCATATTTCATCCATGGAGTGCTCAGTTCAGGCTGAGTAGCAGGCTCCTAGTTCCACAGTGCTAATAGTAGATAGGTTAATGACTGGGGTCTTTTAAGAGGACCAACTCCTTTTCCGTCTTGCAACTTTAGGAAGTTACCTGAGTTATTGACTGCCTGGCCCCTTTAGGTAAGACACAACATCACTTCCTTTACACAGTTCCCACTTATCCCTCAACACAAATGCCCTAGCTGTGTGAAGTCTAAATCACCTCAACCTCCATCATTTCAATCACATTTTCCAGTAGGATTTGCGTATCACAAGGGTAAGAGGAACTGGAAGGTGGAGTTTGGTCCTGGCGTTTTGGTCCTTCTTTCAGAAGGTTAACTATCAAACTGTGATTGAGTATCTGAATTCTAATCCCTCTCCTTTCTCTTCTTTCTTAGAAGGTGTCTATTCCTAGTAATTTTCTTAGTAGGATATTGATAGTAGGTGGCATATCTCAAGACAAGTTAAAGTCTATGAATTCGAATCCCGAATCCACAGACAGAATGGATGTGCCATCCAAGGAATCAACATTTTAAGTCATCTTTCCTTCCTCCAGACGTTGGAGAAATGAGGTGTTCATTTCAATCAGAAGATAAGAACTTGGAAGTGGAAAAGGTTTTCTTTGTTGTTGTCAGTTTTTACTGTAAGAAATCCAGTTCAAACATTGATTCTTCCAGTTAACGGTTGGCAAGTGACCTTGGTGGAAGGAATTTAGTCTGCTTTCCCATCTTCTAAATAGGGATAGTCACTACACTTCATACAGTTTTAAAAGATTTCTTTATTTATTTTTAATTCGTTAATTTGGCTGCACTGGGTCTTCTTTGCTGTGTGCCAGCTCTCTCTAGTTTCAGAGAGCGGGGCACTCCTGGCTGTGGTCAGGGGCTTCTCACTTCGGTGGCTTCCCTTGTTGTGGAGTCTGGGTTCTAGAGCTGGCTTGGCAGTAGTTGTGGTACACAGGCTTAGGTGATCCATAACGCGTAGAACCTTTCTGGACCAGGGATTGAAACCACATTGGCAGGCAGAATTTTTTTTTTTTTTTTTTTTAACCACAGGACCACCAGGGAAGTCCCTTCATACAGTTTTATAAGGAGTAAACAAGACGTGTGTGTGTCCAATGTATCAGGGGTGTCAATGACAACTAACCCACTAATGAGCAGCATAAAGCCTCAGGCTAAGCACAGACAAGAAGGCTCTGCTGTTTCCTGCCAATACCTCCCACCTATCGATTACTGTCTGTGTGATCAAACTTGATGGTTTACATATCAGCAGCGATACTTTTCTACAGAGTGCTACCAAGGAGAAAAGTCTATTTTATTGTGATAGAGATAAGGCAGCTAAATCGGAGAAACTTAAGGGAAATACGCCAGGGAACCAGATGTGCATCTTCTGTAATGTGGGCCAAGAATATCTCCTAGGATCCCAGGCCACTAGAGCGACTTCACAAACTTGCTCCGGTCATTCCTGGACACAGGAGAGAGCAATGGTGTAGCCTGTCCCCGCTTGCCAGGCCTAAAGGAACACCATCAAAACAGGGCTTGAAAATTTGCCCTTTATCAGGCCCCTGCTCCTGCATGCGCTAGTTAAGAGATTTCTCTTGAGATGCTGGTTTGTAGTTTTTTTAAAAAATCAAACCTATACTTGGAAGGCTTGCTGCAATACTACACAATGATGTAATTATTTATGTAGGCCCAGTTGAGCCTATAGAATCCAAAAGCTTTCAAATTTATAACTCTGGTCAAAGATTTAGACAGCCCTCCTCATGTAATTTACACACACAAACATGTACATACATCCCCCTCAAATATTTCTGTAAGCTCCAAACTACTTTTTGATGTAACTGTATTCTCTGTATTCTGACATTCTTGAAGCAGCCCTAGAACAGTGCATGATTAAAATTACCAGTCTTTCAGTTCATACAGGGAATAAAGTTATAAACTCTGAGGGTGATCTCATGTGCTCAGAATTATGTCTTCTAAGGTCAAGCTGACTCAAAAGACGGAGAATATAAGAGTTAAAAATGGTCTTTATCTAATCTTAATGCAACGAAGGATCCTTTCATGTATATTGTAAATAGTGCTAGCTAAGCCAGAGCATTTTTTATGCTATTTTTACTTTTTGATTTGGGAATATAATTATTCCCAACTTGGGAATATAACTGCAACTATTTGTAAAAATAAACGTGAAGTAAATGATGGCAGTAGACTGTGATCAGTCTTTTGATTTAGAGTAAAGGAAGCCCAGAGAAATATATTGGCCATCTTAGGCACTTAATTTGTGAAATTTTTATATAGGATGAATTTAACAACTTCTGAAAAGTGAAAAATAACTTCTGCTTCCTTAGTTTTTACACTTTCAGGGTCCAGGTCAGTGGCCCCAACATTGGGGTAGCTTGGAGGGGTGCTTTATTTACCTGCGCTACAACCAGCATGTCTCCCATCAGAATGCACCAGAAGTGGAACACTGGTGTTTGCTACTCAAACTCTGCTCCAAAACAAGACCCCAGGCTGCTCCTTCCGACAGATGCTGTTCCAAAGCTTCTCCTATCTTGACAGTCTAAAGACACCACTGGTCCTAAAATATCTGCTTATATCCTCCTGATAACCACAATTCTGCCTTTTATTAATAAGATTCTGTGTCATAGTTTGGACATAAGAGCTTGGAGGCAGGGGGCCTACACATACAAAGAAAACATAGAACAAGCCATTCTACACAAAGGACTCATTCGTACAGCAGTGCTGGCCCAGTGGTCTGCTCTGTGGTCTCAGTTGAGCCACGGCATTTATCCTGGGTCTCAGTTACTCAATTGCTCCTGCATGCGCTAGTTAAGAGATTTCTCTTGAGATGCTGGTTTGTAGTTTTTTTAAAAAATCAAACCTATACTTGGAAGGCTTGCTGCAATACTACACAATGATGTAATTATTTATGTAGGCCCAGTTGAGCCTATAGAATCCAAAAGCTTTCAAATTTATAACTCTGGTCAAAGATTTAGACAGCCCTCCTCATGTAATTTACACACACAAACATGTACATACATCCCCCTCAAATATTTCTGTAAGCTCCAAACTACTTTTTGATGTAACTGTATTCTCTGTATTCTGACATTCTTGAAGCAGCCCTAGAACAGTGCATGATTAAAATTACCAGTCTTTCAGTTCATACAGGGAATAAAGTTATAAACTCTGAGGGTGATCTCATGTGCTCAGAATTATGTCTTCTAAGGTCAAGCTGACTCAAAAGACGGAGAATATAAGAGTTAAAAATGGTCTTTATCTAATCTTAATGCAACGAAGGATCCTTTCATGTATATTGTAAATAGTGCTAGCTAAGCCAGAGCATTTTTTATGCTATTTTTACTTTTTGATTTGGGAATATAATTATTCCCAACTTGGGAATATAACTGCAACTATTTGTAAAAATAAACGTGAAGTAAATGATGGCAGTAGACTGTGATCAGTCTTTTGATTTAGAGTAAAGGAAGCCCAGAGAAATATATTGGCCATCTTAGGCACTTAATTTGTGAAATTTTTATATAGGATGAATTTAACAACTTCTGAAAAGTGAAAAATAACTTCTGCTTCCTTAGTTTTTACACTTTCAGGGTCCAGGTCAGTGGCCCCAACATTGGGGTAGCTTGGAGGGGTGCTTTATTTACCTGCGCTACAACCAGCATGTCTCCCATCAGAATGCACCAGAAGTGGAACACTGGTGTTTGCTACTCAAACTCTGCTCCAAAACAAGACCCCAGGCTGCTCCTTCCGACAGATGCTGTTCCAAAGCTTCTCCTATCTTGACAGTCTAAAGACACCACTGGTCCTAAAATATCTGCTTATATCCTCCTGATAACCACAATTCTGCCTTTTATTAACAAGATTCTGTGTCATAGTTTGGACATAAGAGCTTGGAGGCAGGGGGCCTACACATACAAAGAAAACATAGAACAAGCCATTCTACACAAAGGACTCATTCGTACAGCAGTGCTGGCCCAGTGGTCTGCTCTGTGGTCTCAGTTGAGCCACGGCATTTATCCTGGGTCTCAGTTACTCAACCTGTAGAATGAGAGACTTGGAAGGGCTGACCTCAGAAGTCTTTTGCAATGCTCGTTTAGCCAATGCTTTTTTTTTTTTTAACCAAGGATTTCTCTGAATCTTGACTGCTACTGATCCTATCTGCCTGCTGCTGCTGCTGCTGCTAAGTCACTTCAGTCGTGTCCGACTCTGTGTGACCCCATAGATAGCAGCCCACCAGGCTCCTCCGTCCCTGGGATTCTTCAGGCAAGAACACTGGAGTGGGTTGCCATTTCCTTCTCCAATGCATGAAAGTGAAAAGTGAAAGGGAAGTCGCTCAGTCGTGTCCGATTCTTCACGACCCCATGGACTGCAGCCCACCAGGCTCCTCTGTCCATGGGATTTTCCAGGCAAGAGTACTGGAGTGGGGAGCCATTGCCTTCTCCACTATCTGCCTGGGTTCCTTTTTATTATCTTTAACCATTTTCCAGAGGATGTGAGAAACACAGAGTCAGTTCAGTTGCTCAGTCATGTCTGATGCTTTGCAGCCCCATGGACTGCAGCATACCAGGCCTCCCTGTCCATCACCAACTCCCGGAGTTTATTCAAACTCATTTCCATTGAGTTGGTGATGCCAACCAACCATCTCATCCTCTGCCATTCCCTTCTCCTCCTGCCTTCAGTCTTTCCCAGCATCAGGGGCGTTTCAAATGTAGGACCAGCATAGACCTTGGAGCCTAGATGGAATGCGTGTCTGGCGGGTCCCCTGGCTTTGCACCCCCTCCTCTGGCCACCACCTGATCAGAAAGCTGTCTAGATGGAGGCAACCTGCAGAGCCGCACCTGCCGTAGAAGCTGGGTGATTCTAAGGAGCAAACCACCTGGGCTTAGCTCAAGTCTCACTTTTTTCCTTCCCCGACTCATGCTCACAGGAAAAACAAAGGGAAATGTTTCTGAAGGAAAGTTCTGGGCTCTCTTTCTCTCTTCTCTTTTTTTCCCTCACAAAAGGGACTTTTCTGGAGAAAGAGGGAAGGAAGAGCAAAACAAAAAAGCAAATGAAGTACTCGGAATAGTCTATGCCGGGACTCCCACTCAGGCTCGGAAAAGGCAGCTCTCCGTCAGCCGTAGTCCAGGTGCGGCAGCCACGTGGGGCGCTGGGGCCTCCCTGAGTCACGGCCCAGGGCCTGCGGGGGACAGGCCCCTGGTGACATTGCCCACAGGAAAGCAAGCCCCAGGTCAGCAAACTGCCAGCTCCCATAAGTAGATCTAATTATGATCGCTTACTTCAAAGAAGGATTTAACCCCAAGCAGATTTAGCAGGGCTGCTTCCAAAGGGCAGCAGGATTCCCAGGCCTGACCTTTGAGAAAATCCTAAAGGCTTCACTGCTCCAGGAATTCAGCAAAGCCAGTCACCGTGGCTGCTTCAGAACACAGAGAAATGCAGAGAATGCCACCTTAAGTTATCACAGTCCTCCTAGTGAGGGTGTCTAATTTAGCATAATGAGTGTCTGGTGAGCGTTGACCCACAGCATGTGCGCTGGCAATCAGTCAGGGGGGTGGCCTGGACAAGAACACTGACAGGAAAATATATAAAGCACTGAAATATAACCTGTTGAGTCAAAAATACTATTTCAAAGCCATAGAGTAGTTGGATAAGCATGTACTCTTGGTGACATATCCCAGTAGTGCTCATCAATGTATTACTATGAAAAACAGCTTGAGGCATAGAATTTTTAAATGCAATTTTGATTTTTAAAACCTTCTACACAGCACTTTTGGAGGAGGAAATGGCAACCCACTCCAGTATGCTTGCCTGAAGAATCCCATGGACAGAGGAGCTTGGGGGGCTACAGTCCATGGGGTCACAAAGAGTCGGACCCGACTGAAGTGACACCAAGCACACACACGACACTTTGCTCATGAGAGATCATTGTGTACTTGCTCTAGTAAAATTAAACCACTCCAGTGGAGGGGTGGGGAATTGGAATTGTTAGTCTCGAACTGGTCAACATGAAGTTAGAAAATAAATACACTTGGGACAAGCTCATTGTATAATGACTACAAAAGTATTTTGTGAACTCTAAAGCTCTCCATCAAGTGTTATTATTTCCATGATTCTCATAATACACAAAAATTAGGAAAAGAAAGAAAAAGAAATAGCTAGGTAAGTACAGTCTCTCCATCCACATGCTTCATTTATATCAACCACTGTAGATGAATTCACCTCAGACATTTAGCGTAGGTGGGAAACTGCAGAAAAAGGCAGACATACCTGATTCTAGACCAAATGGTTTACAAACAGATCAGAAAATAATTCACACAACTGTTCTCTAAAATTATTTGATTTCAGATCTTTAAAAGAAATATCAAGCAAGTTGCTATTATTAGCTGACCACAGTCCAATACAAGACACCTAGAAATACGTGATTTTACAATAACATTAAAATCTTGTTTTCACTACTTGAGGTTGGAAAGTTCATAGAAGTTGAGGAGGTGGAGTTTATTCTGGTTGGTTTCCCCAAAATATCAAATTAGACCATCTATTTATCCAAACAAGAAGTTGCTAAACTTGAGCCTCTAGGAACAGAAGACAGGCTTAAAGAAACGGGTGTGTGTGTGTGTGTGTGTGTGTGTGTGTGTGTGCATGCGCGCGCATGCGTGCACCAGGTTCCTCTGTCCATTGGAAGACAGGCATAAAGAAACAGGGTGTGTGTGTGTGTGTGTGTGTGTGTGTGTGTGTGCATGCGCGCGCATGCGTGCACCAGGTTCTTCTGTCTATGGGATATTCCAGGCAAGAATGGAGTGGGTTGCAGTTTATTCCTCCAGGGAGCTTCCCCACCTAGGGATGGAATCTGCATTTCTTGTGTCTCCTGCATTGGAAAGCTGACTTTTTACCAGCTACACCATAAGAAGAGGGTATTACACATACTACTTCAGCCATTGCTCCCTCATCCATTTCTCCTCCCTCAAGGGATGTGCCAAGTCCAATAATGAGTAAACATTACCAATAACTTCCAAAAACTTTAACACAAACCTAATGTTTATGTTTCAGGTTTTTAATTACTCCGTTATCAAAATAACTTTTTCTACAAATAAACTAATATGGGAAGATCAGATCTCCTTTTTGTAACTAAACAGACACAGCAAAGCTGGGACCAGTGAAGCTCTTTCCAAATGGCTCTTATTTGCAAGCCCTAGACACAGACGCGGACACGGTTGGTAACTCAGAGCATCACGATTCAATGTTATTGGTTCAAAGATCGTGGAATTCACAGATGTTACCATTCAGCTGAAGGAAGGAAAAGGAAAAGAATAAGCTAAAAAGAAGATGCTGAAAAAGCTGGATAGTATCAAAGTGTTTCTATTTGAAGTTTCTGCTTCAAATGTGGCAATTCCTGCTCTATGAAAACTACCTACATATTTGACGTCTATGGGGTTGCAAAGAGCTGGACACGACTAAGCAACTAACACACATACACTGAATTTTTAAATTTGTTTTGTTTTACACTGAGTTTTAAGAGGTACGCAACCCTGAGAAAGTTAAGCAGGTAATTCTAATTAAGTAATTTATAACAACCAAATAGTAAGATTTTCCATAACCGTGTTAAGAATGGATCAGTTCATAGGATTCATTTTATTAATAAATGGTTAAATTTTTTGTTTAGTTTGTTTAAACAAGTAATTTGTTTCTCCGAAGTGGATTTTAATCCCAAAGAGGAAAAATAGATTATTTCTAACAAATGGCAATTAGTAGAGAGGCTTTTCAAATGGAGGTGCTTCGTTGATCAAGTTAAAATGGAAGCTCCCTGCGTATGGCCTTCTGGCTTTTCACATCAGTGTGTTGTCATACTTGTATGAACCCCCAACATGGTCACATTAATAGTTCCAGGCAAAGTCTGTCTCACTCTCTGCAAACCATTCAGAAGTTAGGAATTAGGCCCCAGGCAAGTGTCTCCGGAGTCACTGGATGGAAATCTGACCCCTGGAGGGAAGGGGCAGGGTGAGAACGCCGCCCACCCCCACCCCCCCTACCCCGGACGAGCATGCGCAGTTACCTCTCCCGCTCCTGCTCCAGCAGGTTGGTGAAGTCGTCGCTCTTGTTCATGTAGTCCGTGTGCTTGTGCTTCTCGTTCTCCAGCTCGTACACCGTGCGCCTGTGACACTTCTCAGCCAGAAGCAGCTGCTCTAGCATGCGCCGGTAGGTTTCCTTCTGCTTTTCCTCGAGTCTGTCCAGCTGAGTAAGCCAACATGGGAAAGAGCTTAATGTTTTATTTCATTTACATACGACTCTAAATAAATAATAATTTGTCTCTTGATTTATCATGGCTTAATTGGTGGCTCAGATGGTGAAGAATACGCCTGCAATGTGGGAGACCTGGGTTCGATCCCTGGGTTGGGGAGATCCCTGGAGGAGGGCATGACAACCCACTCCATTATTCGTGCCTGGAGAATCCCATGGACAGAAGAGTCTGTGGGCTGCAGTCCATGGGTTCACAAAGAGTGGGACATGACTGAGCAACTAAGCACAGTGATTTATTACCTGAAGGGGAGGGCATGGGGTCTGCTATTCTCTGCTTTCCCCCCTATTCCATCATGTTCTCTAGGTCAGCTGACTGTATGAACTAGCGGTGGTAAGGCTGTAGTAACTTCTGGCCTCTGATCTTTTTTCTACGAACCTATGTGTGGTTCCTAAACAGACTAACTGTTTCGATGAGACAGCGCAAAGCCCTGTACTCAGAAATAAAGAGAAGAGCATCCCACCTAATCTCACAAAAATAAAGAGCTCGGCAGGCACATGTACCAAATTCCTCCCCTGGTAGAATGAAATTATCATCATTGCAACTCTTTTTTTTTAAAAGCCTGTAGTTAAATGAATTTCTAGGAAAAGTATGTGAAGGACCCACAATTCTCTCCTTTTAAGAGATACTAAATATAGGGAGAGTTCCAGAATTTGTGGAGAGCACATATCTCAAGCTAAGAGATTTTATCAAATATTATTACAGGGCTTTTTGTGCCTATGTCTCTGGCCAGGCTATAAGATCTCTAAGGGACCATGCCTTGATGATCTTTTTGGTTCCCGATGCTTAACACAGAGCTTGGGACAACATAAGTGTTCAGTAAATGTTTGTTGAAAAGGACCCAATCTTACAGTATTGATAGTTCCCCATCCTACTCTCCTCTCCAAACCCTAGGGCAGGAGTTCACAACCCTCAGCACTAGTGACATTTCTGGCCAATTAATTCTTATTTCCTGTGCATCGGAGGATGCTCAGCGGCATCTCTGGCCTGTGACCTCTAGATGCTGGTACTAAAAGCTGCAGTTGTGACAAAGCTATCCACAAACGTTGTCAGATGTCACCTGAAGGGAAAGTCCCCATGCCCCGCCGTCCCCCTGTTGAGAATCACTGCTCTGGATGAATCAGACATATTTAGGATCCATTCTTTTTTTTTTTTTTTTTTTAGACCTCTAGATGCTGGTACTAAAAGCTGCAGTTGTGACAAAGCTATCCACAAACGTTGTCAGATGTCCCCATGCCCCGCCGCCCCGCTCTGTTGAGAATCACTGCTTTGGATGAATCAGACATATTTAGGATCCATTCCTTTTTTTTTTTTTTTTTTTTTTAGCTGCACTGGATCTTTGTTGCTGAGGGCAGGCTTTCCCGAATTGTGGAAAGCAGGGGCTACTCTCTAGTTGTGGTGCGTGAGCTTCTCATTTTAGTGGCTTCTCTTGTTGGCGAGCATGGGCTCTAGAGCATGGGCCCAGTACTTGTGGCACACTGGCTTAGGTGCCCTGCGGCATGTGGTATCCTCCCGGACCAGGGATCGAACCTGTGACCCCTACATTGGCAGATGGATTCTTAACCGCTGGATCACCAGGGAAGTCCTAGGACCCATTCTTAATCCCACAGCCAACTCCGCAAGACTCGGTGGAGTAGCTCCGTGGGGATCAGCTCCAGAGCTATTCCTTGGATGTTCCATGTTTGCCCTTCAGTCGTAAGGAGGATCTGAGGTTCCCTCCACAATTGTATATATCCCTTCATTGTGAATGAATCATTTGTGGGGCTCAAAGTAAAAGAGATATTACGCCCATAATCCTCAGTACCTTCTGATTAGACCTCCACCCCCCTTGCCTAAGAGCAGGTGACCAACAGACTGGTGAAACCCAGGCTACCTGGTGGCCTGTCATGCCTGAGATCATCAGGGAGGCTAATTGTACTTTTAGGCATTCTGATAAATTTCTGCAGTGTTAATGGGACAGTCTGTACAAGAGACTTTCTCACTGAGACAGCTCCTATTACAAAATATTCTCCCCAAGCACTCTGCATCTCTCCACAAGTGTGATTTTTACCACATGCTATAGAATTTGTCAAGTATTGCTGGAACATCATCAGAAATGTAGAAGAAGCAACTCTTTCCCCTTTTTGATCCTTCTGACTTCGTGAAGCTGAAACTCCAATACTTTGGACACCTGATGAGAAGAGCCGACTTATTGGAAAAGACTCTGATGCTGGGAAAGATTGAGGGCAAGGAGGATAAAGTGGCAACAGAGGATGAGATGGTTGGATGGCATCATCGACTCGATAGACATGAGTTTGAGCAAACCCCAGGAGTTAGTGAAATACAGGGAAGTCTGGTGTGCTGCAAGTCCATGGGGTCACAAAGAGTCAGACACCACCAAGCGGCTGAACAACAATTTTGTTGTAAAGTAAGGCCTTCCCTCCTTTTGAGACTATTTGGAAGAACAGCTTCTACCTGTTTCTTGATACCCTGACCCACTCCTCCCTAATGAAGGAAGTGTGACATATTTGAAGGTTGTATTTGGGACAGGGAGCTGGGCATTAGAAGTCCAGCCTTTTTATTTCTTAGTTTTGACCCTGTCTACATAAAATGGTACTCTGTGCTCTGAGGATCCAAACTCTCCCTCACTGCTCCCTCCAAAGTTTAGGAGAGAAGCTAACAGGAACCTGGTGGTGGTGATCTGTCTATTTATGTCAATACTAAAGTTAATCTTTCAAGTCGTATGTCAGACTCCTGCAGTTATCCCCCCATCCTTTCAAAAGAGGAGAAGATGGGGGCGTTGTTAATTGGATGGTTGACTGAACTATCCAGAGAGAGACACATTGTCGGGGCATCTAGAGAAAAGACAGCGTATGCTGATATTAATTGCTCTGGGGCAGCCTAGGTGGGACTGCTCGGCCCTAGCTTACATATGTTCTGTCCCTGTGGGCCTTTGGCTGTTCTGTTCTCAGCAGCTACCACGCTGGGGCTAGGCCCCTAAGTGGCTGGTGTCAGGGGCCATGTTCACCTCGCCTGCATCAGCATTGGTTGACCTCAGTACTGACTGCATAATCAGGAAGATGGTCTTTTTGTCCCTGAATGCCTCTGGAAGGATGCTGAGACACTGATGTGTACACTGCATTTTCCACCCAGAACTGCAAACCCAGATTTTAAACTGCAAAGCTAGTAGATTCCTCTTTGGCAACAAAGCATTAGTGTGTGAGGATTTAGCTTTCAGTTTTAAATTCTGGATGTAAGAACTGACATGCGTAGCGATAGAGCAGCCGTACCAGACCCTGTGACTCATTACTTTGGAACGGCACGGAGCTCCTAGGAGAGAGCTGAGGTGGACTAACCTCCGGTATCTGTGTGGCTTGTCCTGAGACTCTGAAGACCGCCTCCCATAACTGTGAGCTCTGTAGATTCATTAATTGTGTACACTGTGTCCCATGGCTTTTGGTTTTCAGGCTCCAACGGTGGCTCAACCACAGAGGAACGAGAGTTCTTATTACTGAATAGTGAAAGTGAAACGGACACCGATTCCTTTGGAAATGTAGCTTCCACTTGGATGGAGGTGGAAGGAAAATTGAATGAGATCATCATAGCACCAAAAGCCAAGATTTACTGAGAAAAGAGTGTACCTGAATCAAGTTGGTGGAGAAGAAGTTCAGGGACTTGAGATGGGGAGAGATTTCAGTATGTTTCAGATGAAAGAATCACGATTTAGGAATTGATTTTTAGTCTATTATCAACATAGGACTAAGGGGAAGAATATTAAGGAATTTAGGAAGCGAGAAATCTACTTAAAAGGAAATGGGAGGTCCTAAAAGACCAAAGTGTATTTACACAGAAGGAAAATGGATCTAAATGCTCTGAAAGATAAGGCTATAGAAAAGGAGATATTTTAGTCTTTGTTGAATCACAGTGGGTGACAGAGGAAGAAGAGGCTGGAGAGCCTAGAGAGCAGAGCAACATGACACCCGCCTCCACCAAGAAGAATAGATGGAGTCAGGATCCAGGAGACGTTTGAGGAGCACGCTGTAAAACTGTGGAGGTTCTTCATGAGATCACACGGCGCCCCTCTCTTGCAGACTGCAACAGCTATTCAAACTGGTTACATAACATGCAGACAGACTTAAGAATTAAAACTTGAGAAGATCAGGGTAGGCTATTTGAAACAATTTGGGGAGAGTCTCAGGGTGTCAGCTATCGCAGATGGGCTCTGAGTGAACATGCACAAGAAACCTGAAGATGTAGATTTTGAGGGAAAGATGAGAGAAGTGAAAGGGGAGCGGGGCAGGACAGCAGCAGATGTGTCCAAGCACGGGTGTGTTGTGGAAAAACTCCTTAGGAGGGATCATCCAACTCAAGAAAGTAAACGGAGGTAAGATTTGTGTTAAACTTCCTCTTGGTAGACTCATTACTCTTTGGTTTTGCTTCTCTCATGGAGGGTGACCACACGATGCACAATGCGGAAGGTAATATACAGAAAACAAATGTCTGGGTCTGAAAGCATAGGGGGTGCGTGTGTGTGCGTGTGTGCGTGCACGCTCAGTTGCTCAGTTGTGTCTGACTCTTTTGCAACCCCTTTGACTGTAGCCTGCCAGTCTCCTCTGTCCATGGAATTTTCCAGACAAGAATGCTGAGGTGGGTTGCCATCTTCTGTGCCAGGGGATCTTCCTGACCCAGGGGATGGACCCACGTCTCTTGAATCCCCTGCCTTGGCAGGTGGGTTCTTTACCACTAGCACCACCTGGGAGGCCTGAAACCATAGGGTAAGTAGAGGCAAAAAAAAAAGAAAAAGGAAAAAACTCTACAGTCCCTAAAATAGTGATGGAGGAAGAGGGGGACCATTTGAAAAACTAGTCCAAATGTTGCAGACAACAATAACAGTAAAACTCAGCCGAGCCTTCCTACTGGAGAAAAGTTGTGACAAAAGGAAATACTTTTGTTGCCTTGAGTAGGACAAGTTACTTAAGAATTAGAAAGTTCAAACATGAGAGAGAAGGGAAGTTCTGAGGAATGGTCACCTGGGTAAGGTATGGTTCCCACTCGGCACCAAGACAGGCAGGTTTCAGAAAGTCACCTGGGAGAAGGGGTGCTACCCCCTGAAATAAGGGGGCAGTAAGAAAAACCACTGGTATGAGATGGGTTGCCTAGTTCTGGGGCATTGTGAATGAAAAAAGCAAATGATTTTAGAGGTTTTAAACACGCAGGTGGGAAGACCGAGGCATGTAGGATGTCACCACTCAAACATCCCTAACCTTTGAAAAAAGAGAGATGTGTTTCAAGTGTCACTGAGGGCAAGAATAGTACACGCGAACAGATTCCTCCACCCCACCCAAGGTTCGCCATGCCCCACAGTTATTAAGCTCTTGGTGGTGGCAGACTCCATCTGATGGAGACAGCTGCCCCCACGCTGACTGGCATCTTGTTGGAGCTAAAGATTTCCTCTATCCACCCTCCTTTCCTCAGACATCCCCGAAATCTCTGCTTCAGTCTTGGTAAGACTAACATGAGTCTGCGTTATGCTGAGTCCTGAGGTCAAGAAATATCATTCCTCTTGAGATAAGTTGACCTTGGAGCTGCGGCTTTTCTTGCATTTTTAATAATTTATGAATGTGAGATTGATACTATGGTAATTGCATGTGTCCTAATAATCTTTAGCCTCTTTGAATAAACAGAATAGAGGACTTCAGGATGTATTCATTCATCTTTGAAAATGCCTCAGATTAAAATCCCCCTGGCTAAGGCTAAGCAGAATAAGAATTTGGGAAGGAAAGAAACCGAAAGCTTAATTTCTTTGAAATTTTGCTTAAGAATTAAGAATTTTGATATCTTAGAACTTAATGTACAAGGAAGTTCTGGGGGATTTAATATTCTCTGTTTAATTTCTCCCCAGATGCCTGGCAAGAGGGGGGAGGTCTACCATATTGGGTTCACTGCTTAACCTTTAGTGGGTTCTGTTGGATGACCTAGTTGGGCCTAATTTGGTATGAAAAGTAGAATGAGCAGTGGGTTTTGGCTTGAGGTACAGCCTGACTTCTGGGCTTCCCAGGTGGCCCTAGCCGTAAAGAACCCGCCTGCTAATGCAGGAGACATAAGAGACACGGGTTCGATCCCTGGGTCAGGAAGGTTCCTTTGAGGAGGGCATGGCAGCCCTCTCCAAAATTCTTGCCTGGAGAATCCCATGGACAGAGGAACATGATGGGTTACAGTCCATAGGTTCACAAAGAGTCGGACAGGACTGAATTAACACAGATGCATGCATATACAGCCTGACTTCTAGGAACAAGAGCTAGACTATCTGCTCATAGTCCCAGGAGGTAATGGAACAGTGACATATGAGATTCTTGCATCATGAACTTGGAAGCAACTCCCTTGCTCCTGAGTAGTAAGAACTTGATTATAAAGTCCAAAGGGTTAAGAAACCAAAAATCTATAAATGGTAGAAGGGAATCTTTTCTCCTTGCAGCATCCTCTTTCTCTCGTTTTTGCCAGTGTTGGGAAAAGTAGCTTCTGTTTTTCCCTCTTCCTCATCATTCACTCCTCCCCAGGGAAGAACAATGCTTCAGACTGTTGCTGGTGGAAGGAACCAAGAACTATCAATATGTGGGCGGGAGGCAGTGATGCTGGGTGTGCGTGCTCTGAAGACCTACCTCTCCCCTTAGGGGTCATTCCAAGCTCTCACTTGGGAGAAAAGAATTAAGATGCCCAAATGATGCTCTTTAACCAAGCCGAGCTCTTCAATCCAGGTGGTTATAATGACAATATAAAATTGATCCTTTCCCCTATGTCTTTTACTCCTCACATCCCTCCAAGTTGGGAACTGATAAAGAGTGTGAGCAGTTATCACCCTCAGCTCCCAGCAAATACTGATATTTGTTGAGTAGCTAGTATGTTCCAGAAACTATGTTAAAAGTTTTCCAGTCATTGCTTCATTTAGTCCTCGCAAGTCTATGAGACGTGCACGTAACAGAGAACCCCAAAGCTGAAAGAGCTGAAGTGACCTGCCCAAGCCACAGGCAGCTAATCACTGTGGATTATCTCAGATGTGAAATTGGATCCAGCCAGTTGACTCTATCCTATCATAATATGCGTGCGTGCTAAGTCGCTTCAGGCGTGTCCGACTGTGACTTTATGAACTATATAGCCTGCCAGGCTCCTCTGCCCATGGGATTCTCCAGGCAAGAATATGGAGTGGGTTGCCATGCCCTCCTCCAGGGGATCTTCCCGACCCAGGGATCGAACACATGTCTCTTATGTCTCCTGCATTGGCAGGTGGGTTCTTTACATGTAGCTCCACCTGGGAAGCCCATCATATCATATAATTATCTCTTATTGTTTAAAGAAAAGATGAGATGAGAGCTCCAGTTCATTCTTGTTGCAGAAATTATAAAATTGTGGAGCCATCAATCTGTTGTGACTACTTTCTAAAGCAGATCTTTCTGAGATCTTTCAAACTGAGTTGCTGCAAAGGCTTGTCTTAAGTTAAATTACAACAACTTGCTTCATATTTTAATTTCTGTGTTCATTATTCATTTATAATAGTAATTTCACATCTATGATTTTTTTACATGAATTCCAAAGGGTCAGTTTGGCTAGATCCATCAACTTGTTCCCTGATTCTGCATCCAAATCCAACTTTGACGTGAGAGTATTTTTAACATGTACTATTATGAGTAATTAACAGCAATAGTTTCTAATACAATCCAGTATAAAAATGATTAAATATTGTCCTATTAGATTCCCTGCTCTAAACCTTCCATTGGGATTTTGCCTCAACTTTTATGTTTTAGCCACTCACATGAGACCATTTAAATTATGACCAAGACTTTTATAAGATATAAAAACCAAGTGGCTTTATAACCATAAATATCAATAATAAAAATCAATTTAGTTTTAGGCTACCAGTTTGATAATAATCTGAAAATGCAATGCTAAAACCCATAAGCACCTCAAATTTTTACACATATCACCCGTTAGAGAAATAAAGGAATAAAAAACTGAAGAGCAGGTAACTATCATAACCACATGAGAAATATATTTTGGGCTTTAAGTATATTTAAGAAAATACTTCTACAGTTCTTTTCAGTGAACTGTATCCACAATAATTCATGAATTGTTATACTTTAATTATAGATTGAAAGTGAAAGTGTTAGTCACTCAGTCTGTCTGACTGTTTGTAACCCCATGGACTATAACCCACCAGACTCCTCTGTCCATGGGATTCTCCAGGCAAGAATACCCGAGTGGGTTGCCATTCCCTTCTGCAGGGGATCTTCCTGACCCAGGGATCAAACCCAGGCATCCTGCATTGCAGGCAGATTCTTTACCATCTCAGCCAGCAGGGAATAGGGCATCTTAAAGAAATGTTTGCCTTTGAAAGGAAATGTTGAAGTGTGTCAAATGGAAGGATGCGGAGACCTCCCTTTGAGGCTCCCTGCTCGGGGACTTGTCGGGGTAAGTTTTTACCTCTGAGATGGGTTTCTCATACACATCTTCTCCTATGGACTTCTCCTGGGCCAGGATGGCGTCTCGGTGCAGGACCCGGAGCACTTTCTCTGGCTCTGCAGACCCGTAATGAGCCTCCAGAACCTCAGGCTTAGTTTTCTCCGTCTTCAGCATGTGGATCACATCTTCTCTGGCCTATGATGGAAAGCACAGCAAGGTCAGACGGTTGACAACATGTATCCTTTGCCGGGCTCACAAAATCAACACGGAGTTTATTGAATACATCCCGTGTCTCGTCACGGTTATTGGCAAATCCACTGGGTGCTTTTTTTTTTTTTTTTTTTTTTTTTTTACCAAAAGCAGATTGGCAAGCAGATACTCTGCTTCAGGTTGCTAGGAAGCAGGCAAGCAGAGAAAAGGGTTTGTGCTAATATTAACTACACAAAAATTGCTGTAAGTAGCAATGATTCTGAGAAGGGGGAGGACTGCTCCTGGGGGTACTCAGCCCGTTTCAGTGCTCACAGGTCAACGACGATGTAAAGTTTTCTATTTATGCCCTCAATGTAGTACTCAAATCTGGCTTAAAATAAAACCCTGCTCTCTCCCCTTCTGGTTCTTACTCCATGTGTAATTAACAAAAGCAACCTTGATTAGCGATTTCCTGTTTCCCATCAAGTGATTCATCTTGCACAGTAACACATGGTTGGCAGCTCACATGATGCTGGGTGGGGCTTCTCAATTTAATGTATTCCCACTTGAAGGTGAAAAAAAGTTGTTTTTATAATACCAAAAGCATTTTGTATTGGGGTATAGTCGATTAACAATGTTGTAGTTTCAGGTGAACAGCAAAGAGACTCAGCCATACATAAACATGTACGGGAAATTTAACTCCTGTGATATCCAGACTGCCAGTCAGAGGAGTCAGGTTGGTGGAATCGGAGTTGTTCTTTTGTTTTTTTAGCAAAAATTTAGAGTCTTGTTGACGCTCTTGAGAAAACCACATGATTATAGGCTTTCAGTCCTATTGTCTATGGTCCGCATCACATAATACAAATATATCTGAATATATTTCCTACTGATGAGGACTGATGAACTTTGTAGCTATGATGGAACTAACATTTACTAAATGTACTCCCATTTGGTCGTATACCTGACTTCATCCCTGCTGCTGCTAAGTCGCTTCAGTTGTGTCCGACTCTGTGTGACCCCATAGGCAGCAGACCACCAGGCTCCGCCGTCCCTGGGATTCTCCAGGCAAGAACACTGGAGTGGGTTGCCATTTCCTTCTCCAATGCATGAAAGTGAAAAGTGAAAGTGAAGTCGCTCAGTTGTGTCTGACTCTTAGCGATCACACGGACTGTAGCCCACCAGGCTCCTCCATCCATGGGATTTTCCAGGTAAGAGTACTGGAGTGGGGTGCCATTGCCTTCTCCCATGGAGGAGCCTGGAGGGCTACAATCCCTGGGGTCGCAAAGAGTCAGTCTAAATTGTTAGGCTGAGCGACTAAGAATTCAACACCTGTGTGGCGTGAGGCCAGAAGACCGGACAGAATAGACGCGGGACTGTGGTACAACCCCTGCTCACCGTCCAGAAAGCTCAGAAGCTATCCCAGCTTGTACCAAAGAACAAACTGGAAGCAACAGAATTTCAGTCTGTGACAGTGGAGGAGATTTTTTCCCCTGTGTTATGCTAATGGTGGGTTTTAAATCATAAACCTGGCTCATTATCACAGCATTCTAAAGAAAGGAGCGAACTCTTATCTATGAGACAGGACCCCTAGTATAAAGTTTGTCTTTCATGAGATTTCTTGCTATTATTGCTTTTTCGTAGTCTCTGAATTCATCTAATTCCAAATGGCCAAAGATGAACTTATTACAGAAACGTCAATGGACTGGAATTTGCAGATTTTCCCCATATTGTTTCTGCCACATATACATGTGCTCTTTCAAGACAAAAATGGAAAATATTAATTTTGAAGAAAACAGTGGTTTGGGATTAGTGAGAAAGTGTAAGTCAGAAAATAATGGAAAGGCAATGTGTTTCCGTGCAGGGCAAAAGGACAAAGCACAGACACAGCGTCGGGCTAGCTATACAGGGTTTTTTGCAAATTAGAAAGAGGTGCCTGCTTCTTCCAGGAGTCACAGCTCTGAGTCAGGGTGCAGCCTGCCTAGCATGCAAAGTGTCCTCCTACCGGGTCCCTTGCCAGGCACCCCTGTACAAGGCCCAGCTCCACATCTGTGTATGGTGATCTTGTCCTGAAGGAGTCCAAGGTATGTCCATTGTTATCAGACAGTGTAAACAAAGAGCTTTACAACTGTAAATAGGTAACAATTTTAGTTTAAAAGTTTAAGCTATCTGGTTCAAAAATATGTAAATATTATTGGTATGTTTCTTTTTAACCAAATCTTTTGAATTCTCTTAGAAGAAAACACCCATTTCTTCTCTCCCTAAAAAATGTGCTTATGCTTGAACTGTATTGATTGTGATACACTACATATACCACACATTTCATTCTGAGTTCAATTACCCTAGACACCAATTACCAAAGGAAAAGAGGTTATGGTTATGTAACACTGTGCATTATATATTTAGAATCACATTATTCATCATGAACTAGAAGCTTTTTAATTGCTATAATAATAATCATGGAAGGAATATACATGCTGCCTATAAATCACTGCTATTTAAAATGGCTTAATATGGTAAATCAGTCATTCATAATTCACTGATTAAACCATGGTATCTGTTTCACCAGTGAAATAATGAAGATGTGATCACAATAAATATTTTTTATTACTTTAAAGATGATTCAGTAATTGAATCATGATTCAATTAAATAAAACCACTTTACATCTCTGCTTTGAGAGTCTTGTTAATTTTGGTAGAAAGGAATGAAATTCAAAGTGCAAGAAAGTTCCTGTTGTTGAACATGACTGTTTGCACATGGAAGTTTTACCACAAGCAAGCAGTTAAAGTCTTAGGGTCCTGGGAACCTGTTAAATAAACCATTGTATTTAAAGATGTAAAATAACCCAGAGGGAGAAATACTTTGAAGAGGCTTTAAGAAAGGAGAGAGAAGGAGATCAGAGGAAGAAGAGACAATGAAAATATTTAGTTGACTTAGACATGATGATAGAGAATGAATAGATTAGGGTACAGAAACAGGCACAGAGGGATCTCATCCTCTCTTCCATCCAACACGGTCACCCTTCCTGCCAAGAGAGGCATACAGAGGCCAAGAACAAAGATGTCCCTGCTAAACAGAAACCACACTCCAGGGAACAAGGGGTTGTCTCAACTGGCTGCATAAAGAGCTGATCCAAAACATTTGAGGGCAGCAGAGAGCTGCTCTGCAAAGCCCAAGGCCAACAGGTGAATGTGTGATTCATGCACAAAGTGAAGGGTGGGTCTCTGGACTTTAGGGCTTCCTCAGTGGCTTGCTGCTGCTGCTGCTGCTGCTGCTAAGTCGCTTCAGTCGTGTCCGACTCTGTGCGATCCCATAGACGGCAGCCCACCAGGCTCCCCTGTCCCTGGAATTCTCCAGGCAAGAACACTGGAGTGGGTTGCCATTTCCTTCTCCAATGCATGAAAGTGAAAAGTGAAAGTGACATCGCTCAGTCGTGTCTGACTCTTAGCGACCCCATGGGCTGCAGCCCATCAGGCTCCTCCATCCATGGGATTTTCCAGGCAAGAGTACCGGAGTGGGGTGCCATTGCCTTCTCCTCCTCAGTGGCTTAGCCATAAAGAATCCACCTGCAAGTCAGGAGCCGCAGGAGGAGTGAGTTCAATCCCTGGGTCGGAAAGACCCCTGGAGGACGGCATGGCAACCCACTCCAGTATTCTTGCCTGGAGAATCCCATGGACAGAGGAGCTTGGTGAGTCCATTGGGTCGCAAAGAATTGGACATGACTGAAGCAGCTTAGCGTGCACACACACTGTGGACTTTGCTGTCAAAGTAGGGAGGGAGGCAACGAAATAAGACACAGGAGAGGTGGAGGCCACACAGGTGACATAGTTCAAAAGAGAGCTGAATCCAGTCATCCCTTCAATAAATATTTGTGCACATTCAGTATTGGAGATATAATTGCATTCTGAGGCATTGAAGTCTAGAGGGAAACCACAAAAACAATTGAAAGGCATTTTTATCATAACATGGTAAGCCTTAGGATGGAGGAGATATCAGAGACTAAGAACTTCAGAAGAATCTTTATGACTTGAATCTGAGCTGAGAGGAGGCTTCCTGGAGAAAGTGACATGAAACCTCACATGAGTGCTTCAGCTGGAGAAAGAGGGATGGAGCTAGGGTAAGACTGTTCTTGGCCAAGGGAAGCCTGTAGGCAAAGGTCAAACTGAATAGACTGAGATGCCTGCGCTGGGGCCACAGGAGGCTAGAGTGATAAAAGGGACAGCTCATGAAAAGCCTGTAAACCAGACAGTGAGTGTGCGTTTTATCAGGGAATAAGTCGTGTCTGACTCTTAGCGACCCCATGGGCTGCAGCCCATCAGGCTCCTCCATCCATGGGATTTTCCAGGCAAGAGTACCGGAGTGGGGTGCCATTGCCTTCTCCTCCTCAGTGGCTTAGCCATAAAGAATCCACCTGCAAGTCAGGAGCCGCAGGAGGAGTGAGTTCAATCCCTGGGTCGGAAAGACCCCTGGAGGACGGCATGGCAACCCACTCCAGTATTCTTGCCTGGAGAATCCCATGGACAGAGGAGCCTGGTGAGTCCATTGGGTCGCAAAGAATTGGACATGACTGAAGCAGCTTAGCGTGCACACACGCTGTGGACTTTGCTGTCAAAGTAGGGAGGGAGGCAACGAAATAAGACACAGGAGAGGTGGAGGCCACACAGGTGACATAGTTCAAAAGAGGGCTGAATCCAGTCATCCCTTCAATAAATATTTGTGCACATTCAGTATTGGAGATATAATTGCATTCTGAGGCATTGAAGTCTAGAGGGAAACCACAAAAACAATTGAAAGGCATTTTTATCATAACATGGTAAGCCTTAGGATGGAGGAGATATCAGAGACTAAGAACTTCAGAAGAATCTTTATGACTTGAATCTGAGCTGAGAGGAGGCTTCCTGGAGAAAGTGACATGAAACCTCACATGAGTGCTTCAGCTGGAGAAAGAGGGATGGAGCTAGGGTAAGACTGTTCTTGGCCAAGGGAAGCCTGTAGGCAAAGGTCAAACTGAATAGACTGAGATGCCTGCACTGGGGCCACAGGAGGCTAGAGTGATAAAAGGGACAGCTCATGAAAAGCCTGTAAACCAGACAGTGAGTGTGCGTTTTATCAGGGAATAGCAAGAAACCTTGGACTTTGTTTTTGTTTGTTGTATATGTGCCAGGTCACACAGGAACCTAGCATCCTTTTGTTTGTTTGTTTTGTTTTGGCTGAGCTGGGTCTTCATTGCTCTGCCCAGGCTTTCTCTAGTTGCAGTAAGACTAGTCTAGAAAGTAGACTACGGGGGCGTCTGTCTAGTTGTGGTTCACAGGCTTCTCACTACGGTGGCTTCCTCTGTTGCAGAACACAGACTCTGGGTGCATGGGCTTCAGTAGTTGCAGCTTGCAGGCTCAGTAATTGAGGCTCGCATGCTCTAGAGCATGGGCTCAGTGGTTATGGTGCATGGGCTTTGTTGCTCCTCAGCTTGTGGAATCTTCCCAGAGCAGGGATTGAACCCGTGTCCCCTGCATTGGCAGACACATTCTTATCCACTGGGCCACCAGGAAAGTCTGAGCCTTGGAATTTCTGAGCAACAGAATTGTGACATGGTCAGATTGGTACGGTAGAAAGCCCATTCACTGTGTTAAAAATGCATAAATTCTGAATCAACGTGTCTAATGGTGCGATCCAGGAACTGTGATTAAAGCAGAGCTGCACTTAGACATCACTGTGTATGGGTGCTTGATCATGTTCAACTCTTTGGGACCCCCATGGACTAGAGCCCGCCAGAGTCCTCACGGTGTGCATGAATGCTAAGTCGCTTAAGTCATGCCCAGCTCTTGGCCACAGGACTGTGGCCTGCCAGGCTCCTCTGTCCCAGGGATTATCCAGGCAAGAATATGGGAGTGGGTTGCCATGCCCTTCTCCAGGGGATCTTCCCAACCCAGGGGATCAAACCTAAGTCTCTTTACATCTCCTGCATTGGCCGACAGCTTCTTTACCACTAGCCCCACCTGGAAAGACCAGGCTCCTCACTACTTTAGGCCAATTCAACACCAAAAGCACTTAAATTATCTGCTATGTTAGCTCAAGCCCTCCAGCAGGACTATCTGATTCCCAAGGATGTGCTTGCCCCAGAGGTTTCTCCTGTTCTCATTGGGTCTTCAGTCNCCAGGCTCCTCACTACTTTAGGCCAATTCAACACCAAAAGCACTTAAATTATCTGCTATGTTAGCTCAAGCCCTCCAGCAGGACTATCTGATTCCCAAGGATGTGCTTGCCCCAGAGGTTTCTCCTGTTCTCATTGGGTCTTCAGTCCTACTGATCTTCACCAAGGAATCGTGGTCACTTGAGACCACCAATATAAGCCAGGAGGGTTGCAGGGAACTGGTGAAAGTATTTGCTACCTCTGTGCAAATGAAGGTGACCAACTCTCTCGTTTCGCCCGGGACTAAGAAGAACAAAATCCCACAAAGCTGGACTTTGGCAAATCAGGACAGTCCCAGGCAAACTGGGATGAATTGGTTATTCAAGGGCAAACAGGGAGTGGACAGGAGACTGGATATTCCAAAATGTTCCTACATCTTAACAGGGCAGCCATGATGGACTTACTCTACTCAAGAACTGAATTTCACTGACAGTGTTTCCAAAACAGCTTTCTTTAAAGGCAAAATTCCATTGTTGATGACTGTGCCTGGTGACAACTTTAACTATGTTTTAAACTTGTGGGATTTTTTAATCTTTGGGAAAATCCATAATGAGTGAGAGACAATATTTAGTGTTTATGCCCATGTGACAAAGCCTTTCCACACTTCTAAATGGGTACGTGTCTAACTCTGGGAGGATGGGGAATCAAGATGAGCCGTTGAACTTCAAATTCAACATGGTGCCTCCTCTTGAAGCTCTCAGATTAGTTAAAAGACTTGGGGTGGGTGGTAAGTAGTTTAAAACTCTTCCAGAACATTGATACAATATTAATATTGACTTGAATGTTTAGGGCAAAACAGAAGACTTAGAAAACATTTGCTTGAGGTGAACAGCTTGGGACAGCTTCTTAGATGGTGCCACCATGATCCCCAGCATGATGGCCCACTTACTTACGTTGAGAGGGAACACAGCCAAGTGGGAAGTTTGAGATGCCTGCTCCTAACTGCTGACATTGCACACCTCAAACAAGCCATTCCCTGCTAAGAGCAGTTGACCTTGAATGGGGGATATATTTTGAGGACAGAATAAATTTATTTCTATGCTTTGGAAGAACCAGAATGTCACAGTTTTTAAAAACTTATCACTTTTTCATATATTTAATTTGCTACCTAAATATGAATATGAATATCACTGCATTGAGCTAAGGGACCCTAGGAAAGATGGTCCTGGAAGACTAACATATACCCATTCTGTAAATACTTCCCCATTCTGGGAACTCAATATTCTGTATCTATTTAAATAAGGTAATTTATTAGTTTACTTGACCTACTTGTTTCCTAGGCTGTGAGCTGCTTTGAGGTCAGGGACTATGTCTACAATGTCTACTGAAAGAGTGCCTACCCGCATGATAGCAGCTCAGTAAATATTTGTTAAAAGAAAGAAAATTAAAATTAATAGATGTGAAGTCAGAGAGGCATAAACTGAGACTGAAAAGTTCAGAACAACCTTAAGTAGCCTTGTTTAAAAGATCTAAACAATTACATTTTTCAACTTCTGGTCTTCCATCTGACATTCTTGTCTACAGTTTAGGAGTCACTTTCTTCTTCTGAAGTTTATTCCAAAAAGAAAATATGTAAACTGGATAAGGAAAAACAGTGCATTCCACCAGAATGTTAGTACAGGAAACAAACTATCTTTAAATCTCATACAAATTGAATTTTACTGTTCTCTCTAGTTAGGTAAAATGGAATATTATAAACGTATTGGAAGAATAAAAGCTATTCTTTCTTCTTCTGAAGTTTATTCCAAAAAGAAAATATGTAAACTGGATAAGGAAAAACAGTGCATTCCACCAGAATGTTACTACAGGAAACAAACTATCTTTAAATCTCATACAAATTGAATTTTACTGTTCTCTCTAGTTAGGTAAAATGGAATATTATAAACGTATTGGAAGAATAAAAGCTATGTAATTTATGATAGTATTAGCTATCACTATAGAAATCAGTGATTTTTTTTCCTTTTTTCCCCCCATTTTTCCCCATTTTCTTCTTTCCTCCTCAATGTTAGAAAGCAAAGATAACATAATTAGTGCCACAGCAACATACAAGGAGAAGATTCAGACATGGTTAAAGGGCCATCAGGACTAAAAACGTGTCTTTAAGTTTTTCTCTAGAAATTTCTCTCTATAACTCTATGGTTAATAGTGGCCTAAAAGTCTCTATACAGCTTGTTCATTAAAGATCACTTCTTTGTAGCATTTCAGCTGAACTATCCAAATAAAAAAAAAGCTTTTATTAAAATATTACTCAAGACGGAGGGGACATATGTATACCTATGGCTGATCCATGTTGATGTATGACAGAAGCCAACACAATATTGTGATTATCCTTCCATTAAAAATAAATACTTTAAGAAAAAAGAAATATCACAAGCAGAACTTCCCTGGTGATCCAGTAATTAAGAATCTATTTGCTAATTTAGGAGACATGGGTTCACACCCTGGTCCAGTAAGATTCCATGTGCCTCAGGGCAGTGAAGCCTGTGTGCCGTAACTACCAAGCAGACTCTGGAGCCCGAGCCCCGCAGTGAGAGAAGCCATGTGATGAGAAGCCTGCACCCCGCGTCAGGACAGCCCCTGCTCACCACAACTAGAAAAAGCCCACGCACAGCAACAGAGGCCTAGTGCGGCCAAAACTCAATACTAAAATTCTGTTGTAAGATCACAAGCAGATGCTATTTTCATATTAAAGCTTGCTTTTATTAATACCATGATAGCTTGAATTATTTTAAAGGAAAATTCCTCAAAAATTCCAATTTTTTTTTTTTTTTGCAGTAATAGAAGAATCCGTTCTAAAGTGCATATGGAATTTCAAGAGAGAACAAATATCCAAAGGGACACCAAAGAGCCAGTCTCGAAAAAGAACAAAATTCAGGTCTCATACTTTCTCATTTCTAAACTTACTACAAAACTACAGCAATCAAAACATTATGATACTGGCCTAAATACAGACATTTAGACCGGTAGAACAGAATAGAGATCCCAGAAATAAAACCTCGTATACAGAGTCACATGATTTTCGGTAAGAATGTCAAGGCCGTTCAATGGAAAAAGGATAGTCTTTTCCGCAAATGATGCTGGGAAAACTGGATACCCAGAATGAAGATGGTCCCTTACCTTATACAAAAATTAACTCAAAACAAATCAAAAACCTGAATGAATAGCTAAAACTCTTAGAAGAAAACATAGGGGGAAAACTTCATGATATTGGATTTGGCAATGATTTCTTGGATATGACACCAAAAGCACAAGCAATAAAAGAAAAAATGATAAACTGAACTATATCAAAATTTAAAACTTCTGTGCATCAAAGAACAGAATTGACAGAGAGAAAAGCAACCCACAGAATGGGAGAATTATTTGCATATCATGTTTGATAAAGGATTAATATCCAGAATATATAAAGAATTGCTATAACTCAACAACAACAAAAACTGACTTTACAATGGGCAAAGGACCTAAACAGACATTAATGTTTTAAATTTTACTGAAGTATAGTTGAAGTGCAATGTAAGTTACAGGTATAAAATACAGTGGTTCACAATTTTTAAGGTTATACCCCATTTATAGTTATATAAAATATTGGCTATATTCCCTATGTTGTACAGTATTAGTCGTGTCTGACTCTTAGCGACCCCATGGGCTGCAGCCCATCAGGCTCCTCCATCCATGGGATTTTCCAGGCAAGAGTACCGGAGTGGGGTGCCATTGCCTTCTCCTCCTCAGTGGCTTAGCCATAAAGAATCCACCTGCAAGTCAGGAGCCGCAGGAGGAGTGAGTTCAATCCCTGGGTCGGAAAGACCCCTGGAGGACGGCATGGCAACCCACTCCAGTATTCTTGCCTGGAGAATCCCATGGACAGAGGAGCCTGGTGAGTCCATTGGGTCGCAAAGAATTGGACATGACTGAAGCAGCTTAGCGTGCACACACGCTGTGGACTTTGCTGTCAAAGTAGGGAGGGAGGCAACGAAATAAGACACAGGAGAGGTGGAGGCCACACAGGTGACATAGTTCAAAAGAGGGCTGAATCCAGTCATCCCTTCAATAAATATTTGTGCACATTCAGTATTGGAGATATAATTGCATTCTGAGGCATTGAAGTCTAGAGGGAAACCACAAAAACAATTGAAAGGCATTTTTATCATAACATGGTAAGCCTTAGGATGGAGGAGATATCAGAGACTAAGAACTTCAGAAGAATCTTTATGACTTGAATCTGAGCTGAGAGGAGGCTTCCTGGAGAAAGTGACATGAAACCTCACATGAGTGCTTCAGCTGGAGAAAGAGGGATGGAGCTAGGGTAAGACTGTTCTTGGCCAAGGGAAGCCTGTAGGCAAAGGTCAAACTGAATAGACTGAGATGCCTGCACTGGGGCCACAGGAGGCTAGAGTGATAAAAGGGACAGCTCATGAAAAGCCTGTAAACCAGACAGTGAGTGTGCGTTTTGTCAGGGAATAGCAAGAAACCTTGGACTTTGTTTTTGTTTGTTGTATATGTGCCAGGTCACACAGGAACCTAGCATCCTTTTGTTTGTTTGTTTTGTTTTGGCTGAGCTGGGTCTTCATTGCTCTGCCCAGGCTTTCTCTAGTTGCAGTAAGACTAGTCTAGAAAGTAGACTACGGGGGCTTCTGTCTAGTTGTGGTTCACAGGCTTCTCACTACAGTGGCTTCCTCTGTTGCAGAACACAGACTCTGGGTGCATGGGCTTCAGTAGTTGCAGCTTGCAGGCTCAGTAATTGAGGCTCGCATGCTCTAGAGCATGGGCTCAGTGGTTATGGTGCATGGGCTTTGTTGCTCCTCAGCTTGTGGAATCTTCCCAGAGCAGGGATTGAACCGGTGTCCCCTGCATTGGCAGACACATTCTTATCCACTGGGCCACCAGGAAAGTCTGAGCCTTGGAATTTCTGAGCAACAGAATTGTGACATGGTCAGATTGGTGCGGTAGAAAGCCCATTCACTGTGTTAAAAATGCATAAATTCTGAATCAACGTGTCTAATGGTGCGATCCAGTAACTGTGATTAAAGCAGAGCTGCACTTAGACATCACTGTGTATGGGTGCTTGATCATGTTCAACTCTTTGGGACCCCCATGGACTAGAGCCCGCCAGAGTCCTCCCGGTGTGCATGAGTGCTAAGTTGCTTAAGTCATGCCCAACTCTTGGCGACACTATGGACTGTGGCCTGCCAGGCTCCTCTGTCCCAGGGATTATCCAGGCAAGAATATGGGAGTGGGTTGCCATGCCCTTCTCCAGGGGATCTTCCCAACTGAGGGGATCAAACCTAAGTCTCTTTACATCTCCTGCATTGGCCGACAGCTTCTTTACCACTAGCCCCACCTGGAAAACCAGGCTCTTCACTACTTTAGGCCAATTCAACACCAAAAGCACTTAAATTATCTGCTATGTTAGCTTAAGCCCCCCAGCAGGACTATCTGATTCCCAAGGATGTGCTTGCCCCAGAGGTTTCTCCTGTTCTCATTGGATCCAATCCTACTGATCTTCACCAAGGAATCGTGGTCACTTGAGACCACCAATATAAGCCAGGAGGGTTGCAGGGAACTGGTGAAAGTATTTGCTACCTCTGTGCAAATGAAGGTGACCAACTCTCTCGTTTCACCCGGGACTAAGAAGAACAAAATCCCACAAAGCTGAACTTTGGCAAATCAGGACAGTCCCAGGCAAACTGGGATGAATTGGTTATTCAAGGGTGAACAGAGAGTGGACAGGAGACTGGATACTCCAAAATGTTCCTGCATCTTACAGGGCAGCCACGATGGACTTACTCTACTCAAGAACTGAATTTCACTGACAGTGTTTCCAAAACTTAGCTTTCTTTAAAGGCAAAATTCCATTGTTGATGATTGTGCCTGGTGACAACTTTAACTATGTTTTAAACTTGTGGGATTTTTTAATCTTTGGGAAAATCCATAATGAGTGAGAGACAATATTTAGTGTTTATGCCCATGTGACAAAGCCTTTCCGCACTTCTAAATGGGTACGTGTCTAATTCTGGGAGGATGGGGAATCAAGATGAGCCGTTGAACTTCAAATTCAACACGGTGCCTCCTCTTGAAGCTCTCAGATTAGTTAAAAGACTTGGGGTGGGTGGTAAGTAGTTTAAAACTCTTCCAGAACATTGATACATTATTAATATTGACTTGAATGTTTAGGGCAAAACAGAAGACTTAGAAAACATTTGCTTGAGGTGAACAGCTTGGGACAGCTTCTTAGATGGTGCCACCATAATCCCCAGCATGATGGCCCACTTACTTAACTTGAGAGGGAACACAGCCAGGTAGGACGTTTGAGATGCCTGCTCCTAACTGCTGACGTTGCACACCTCAAACAAACCATTCCCTGCTAAGAGCGGTTGACCTTGAATGGGGGATCTATTTTGAGGACAGAATAAATTTATTTCTATGCTTTGGAAGAACCAGAATGTCCCAATTTTTAAAAACTATCACTTTTTCATATATTTAATTTGCTACCTAAATATGAATATGAATATCACTGCATTGAGCTAAGGGACCCTAGGAAAGATGGTCCTGGAAGACTAACATATACCCATTCTGTAAATACTTCCCCATTCTGGGAACTCAATATTCTGTATCTATTTAAATAAGGTAATTTATTAGTTTACTTGACCTACTTGTTTCCTAGGCTGTGAGCTGCTTTGAGGTCAGGGACTATGTCTACAATGTCTACTGAAAGAGTGCCTACCCGCATGATAGCAGCTCAGTAAATATTTGTTAAAAGAAAGAAAATTAAAATTAATAGATGTGAAGTCAGAGAGGCATAAACTGAGACTGAAAAGTTCAGAACAACCTTAAGTAGCCTTGTTTAAAAGATCTAAACAATTACATTTTTCAACTTCTGGTCTTCCATCTGACATTCTTGTCTACAGTTTAGGAGTCACTTTCTTCTTCTGAAGTTTATTCCAAAAAGAAAATATGTAAACTGGATAAGGAAAAACAGTGCATTCCACCAGAATGTTAGTACAGGAAACAAACTATCTTTAAATCTCATACAAATTGAATTTTACTGTTCTCTCTAGTTAGGTAAAATGGAATATTATAAACGTATTGGAAGAATAAAAGCTATGTAATTTATGATAGTATTAGCTATCACTATAGAAATCAGTGATTTTTTTTCCTTTTTTCCCCCCATTTTTCCCCATTTTTTTCTTTCCTCCTCAATGTTAGAAAGCAAAGATAACATAATTAGTGCCATAGCAACATACAAGGAGAAGATTCAGACATGGTTAAAGGGCCATCAGGACTAAAAATGTGTCTTTAAGTTTTTCTCTAGAAATTTCTCTCTATAACTCTATGGTTAATAGTAGCCTAAAAGTCTCTATACAGCTTGTTCATTAAAGATCACTTCTTTGTAGCATTTCAGCTGAACTATCCAAATAAAAAAAAAGCTTTTATTAAAATATTACTCAAGACGGAGGGGACATATGTATACCTATGGCTGATCCATGTTGATGTATGACAGAAGCCAACACAATATTGTGATTATCCTTCCATTAAAAATAAATACATTAAGAAAAAAGAAATATCACAAGCAGAACTTCCCTGGTGATCCAGTGATTAAGAATCTATTTGCCAATTTAGGAGACATGGGTTCACACCCTGGTCCAGTAAGATTCCACGTGCCTTGGGGCAGTGAAGCCTGTGTGCCGTAACTACTGAGCAGGCTCTGGAGCCCGAGCCCCGCAGTGAGAGAAGCCATGCGATGAGAAGCCTGCACACCACGTCAGGACAGCCCCTGCTCACCACAACTAGAAAAAGCCCACGCACAGCAACAAAGGCCTAGTGCGGCCAAAACTCAATACTAAAATTCTGTTGTAAGATCACAAGCAGATGCTATTTTCATATTAAAACTTGCTTTTATTAATACCATGATAGCTTGAATTTTTTTAAAGGAAAATTCCTCAAAATTCCATTTTTTTTTTTGCAGTAATAGAAGAATCCGTTCTAAAGTGCATATGGAATTTCAAGAGACAACAAATATCCAAAGGGACACCAAAGAGCCAGTCTCGAAAAAGAACAAAATTCAGGTCTCATACTTTGTCATTTCTAAACTTACTACAAAACTACAGCAATCAAAACATTATGATACTTGCCTAAATACAGACATTTAGACCGGTAGAACAGAATAGAGATCCCAGAAATAAAACCTCGTATACAGAGTCACATGATTTTCAGTAAGAATGTCAAGGCCGTTCAATGGAAAAAGGATAGTCTTTTCCGCAAATCATGCTGGGAAAACTGGATACCCAGAATGAAAATGCACCCTTACCTTATACAAAAATTAACTCAAAACAAATCAAAAACCTGAATGAATAGCTAAAACTCTCAGAAGAAAACATAGGGGGAAAACTTCATGATATTGGATTTGGCAATAATTTCTTGGATATGACACCAAAAGCACAAGCAATAAAAGAAAAAATGATAAACTGAACCATATCAAAATTTAAAACTTCTGTGCATCAAAGAACAGAATTGACAGAGAGAAAAGCAACCCACAGAATGGGAGAAATTATTCGCATATCATGTTTGATAAAGGATTAATATCCAGAATATATAAAGAATTGCTATAACTCAACAACAACAGAAACTGACTTTACAATGGGCAAAGGACCTAAACAGACATTAATTTTTTAAATTTTACCGAAGTATAGTTGAGGTACAATGTAAGTTACAGGTATAAAATATAGTGGTTCACAATTTTTAAGGTTATACCCCATTTATAGTTATATAAAATATTGGCTATATTCCCTATGTTGTACAGTATATCCTTGTAGTTTACACCGAACAGTTTGCCCCTTTTAATCCCATGCCCTTATAGTACCCTTCCCTTCCCCTACTGGCAACCACTAGTTTGTTCCATATAGATGTGAATCTGCTGCTTTTTTGTTGTTGCTACATTCACTAGTTTGTTGTATTTTTTCGATGCCACATATAAGTGATATCGTACAATATTTTTGTCTTTCTCTGCCTGACTTCTTTCACTAGCATAATGCCCTTCACGTCCATCCATGGCATTACAAATGGCTAAATTGAGGAGCTTTTTATGGCTCTGTGTGTGTGTATGTATGTACATGGGCTCAGTCATGTCCAACTCTTCGCAACCCCACGGACTGCAGCACGCCAGGCCTCCCTGTCCATCACCAATTCCCAGAGTTTACTCAAACTCATGTCCATTGAGTCGGTGATGCCACCCAACCACCTCATCCTCTGTCATCCCCTTCTCCTCCTGCCTTCAATCTTTCCCAGCATCAGGGTCTTTTCCAATGGGTCAGTTTTTTGCATCAAGTGGCCAAAGCATTGGAGCTTCAGCTTCAGCATCAGTCAATTTCCTTTAGGATAGACTGGTTAGATCTCCTTGTTGTCCAAGGGACTCTCAAAAATCATCTCCAACACAACAATTCAAGAGCATCAATTCTTTGGCACTCAGCTTTCTTTATAGTCCACTGTCATATCCATACATAACTACTGGAAAAACCATAGCTTTGACTAGACAGACCTTTATTGGCAAAGTAATGTCTTTGCTTTTTAATATGCTGTCTAGGTTGGTCATAACAATGTGATATATACATACAAAGGCTTTCCTGGTGGCTCAAATGGTAAAGAATCTGCCTGCAAGGCAAGAGACCCAGGTTCAATCAAGAAGATCCCCTGGAGAAGGGCATGGCAACTCACTCCAGTATTCTTGTCTAGAGAATTCCATGGACAGAGGAACCTGGTGGGCTACAGTCCAGAGGGTCACAAAGAGTCAGACATGATAGAGTGATGAACACATACATACACATATAATGCAATGTTACTCATCCTTTTTAAAAAAAGGAAAATTTGACACATGCTCCAACATGGATGAACCTTGAAGACACTATGCCAAATGAAATAAGCTAGTCACAAAAGGACAAATACTATATGATTCCATTCATATGAGGTACTTAGAAAAGTCAAATTCATAGAGACAGAAAGTGGACTGGGTTGGCAGGGGCAGGGGGAAAGGAGGATGGACTGTGGTTGTTCAGTGGGAACAGAGTTCCGGGTTTGGAAGATGAGAAGCTTTCTGCAGATGGATGGATGGTCATGATAACACACAAGGTGAATGCATTTAGTGCTGATGAATGGTACACTTAAAAATGGTTACAATGGTAAATTTTATATTATGTATATTTTGCCACAGTTTTAAAAAGATTAGAAGTACCACCTTGTTATCCCCCCAAAAGTGCAAATAAGAAAATACAAATCACCCTCAATCCTTTATCTAGAAAATACCACTTTTTTGAATACAAAGGTAAAATTCCATGTAATAAATTGTAAAAGTAGTCATATTTTCCTTGTGGTTACTTAGCTGAACATCACAGTCATCCATGGATTTAAACATTTTCATGATTTGTGCAGCTTTTTTTTTTCTTTTTTACCACATTGGGATATTAATAGCAAGACAGCTGCTATGTCCCAGATTAGAAATTAGATAAGGCCACAGGTTGTCCCCTGCAGTACTGTGATTCTGTAGTGAGTAATTTCTTAAATTCTGAAAGACTGTAGGCTCTTGGTACTGTGCTAATAAAGACCTTGGGCAGAGACCTTAAATGGCCCAACCCCTATATGTAATCAGGTCCCGCAGACAGGGTCCAGCTTTCTGTGAGCCGGTCGAGAAGCTGAATTCCATAAAACGTGGGCGAAGTGATTGCTGAGGCACCACTACATGGTGGTTTTCTCACTGTGGTTATTTATCCAGCTCCATGAATTTAACCCTCTCAACAGAAGCCAGCCAGAGGGGACCCAGGACTGACGGAGCATCTGCAGCAGACCCGACACCAGGCGTCTCTCTGCAGACCCCTCTGGTCCAACCCCGCTATTTATTTATGTAAATTTTGTTCACTTCCCCACTTCATCCTCTGATTGTCTCCTCCACAGATGGTCCCTCCAAGAATTTTCTCAAGCTTGAGGGAAATCCCTGCCTGTAATCTTGTCTGGAGGATTGACTGGCAGGGCTATTTGCATGAGGGACCGAGGCTCTTCCTGGGAAAGAGCTCGTCCCTAGGCGGGAGGAAGGGCGCCATTTTGGCGGAAGGACAATGGGGCAGGGTCAGAGGGCAAGGGTCAGTCTGAGTGCAGCCCAGCGCCTGTCACTCCAACGCGCCCCCCAGCTCATCCCCCTCGACCCACGCCTGGGTCCCAGGGTGAAGGACTGCCGTGAAAGAACCCAGTAAGAACTAGAGGAATTGGTAAATTAGAATGCAGCAGTAAGCAGGAAAGGCGGGAAGGGGCAGCCCCTCTCTGTCTGTCGGGCATCCTGCTCTCAGGATGGACGCATAGGCTGAACCCCCTCCAAGAAGACATCAACTGACAGGCATGGAGGAGAGAGCCCTGGATCGCAGACAGCCGTGTGGGCTGTACCTTCAGAACAGCAGGCCTCATTGCCCTAGGCTGGAGGCGGAAAGAGCAGGGGCAAAGGTCAAATGGTAGCCCAGAGCAGGGTGTGCAACACGTGCGGTCCACCCTCTGCGGACTCCCTGCACGCTCCGGAGAAACCTAAGGGGCCTGGCACCCCCACAGAGCAGGTGGGGGCGGTTGCAGGAGAGGGAAAAGATAGTTTCTTTGATCTTATTTTTATCCTCCCACTGGTGAGGACTGGGAAATACAAGTAATACTCTTTCAAAGAGAAATTATTGCCAGTCAACAAGATAAGGACATAACGCCTAGATAAAACTTATAGGGGTGGTTTGTTTGAATCGTATAACACAAAATTCCTTTGGATTTGTTGTGCTTTTTGATTCATTTCAGTCTCTGACCTAAGTGAATTCTATATTGATGGCATTTGACCAAATTAGAACAACTAGAGTTTCATTTTTTGAACAAAAACACAAGAAAATCTCAGCCGTTATGAACCTACAGGGCATGAAGTAACTCAAAAATACTTACTTTAAAAAACAGAGATTTTTTCCATTGTAGGGGTTTGGGAGTAGGATGAACTCCCAAAGTAAATTCATTTGGAATTCAAATGATTTATGAAGGCCCTCTTCTCTTAGAGAGACTATAATACGCATAAGTTAATGTCTTTTTGAGAACTTGGAATAGTCATTCTAAGTATCAGCTCTTCAGATGTGCTGAAGATGTTTATTGTTATATGCTTTCTTAACCCACTTGCTTTTTTGTCTTCATCTTTAAACAAGTTGCTGATGGTAACTTACAGCTAATTTTTTCTCCTACTCAGAGAAGCAGTGCGGTGAAAACAGTATGCGGTTGGATCGCTTGAGTTGGGCTTCTCTTGTGGCTCAGCTGGTCAAGAATCCGCCTGCAATGTGGGAGACCTAGGTTCAATCCCTGGGTTGGGAAGATCCCCTGGAGAAGGGAAAGGCTACCCACTCCAGTATTCTGTCCTAGAGAATTCCTTGGACTGTATAGTGCATGGGGTTGCAGAGTTGGACACGACTGAGCGACTTTCACTTTCACCTTTGAGTTGGAATCATACATCACACTGCTGCTAGTGTGACCTTGAATGAGTGAGTTAGCTTCTCTGAGCTCAGTTTCTTCATCTGTAAAATGAGCACAGCAGTAGTTCCTTTACAGGTTTTACTTAAGCTGATGTATAAAAGGACCTGGCAAATGTTAGCTACCCTGCCTTTTGTGACCCAGTCACACTGTGGCTCTGCTAATGTGACCTTCAGCCAGTTAGCTCTGAACTTCATCTTCCCCACCTGTAAGAGACTGAAATATATGTGACGTGATTAATATGGTGCCTGGAGTACTGTGGCTGCCCAATAAAAGGCAACTTCCTCTTTTTTCTTTTCTCATAGGACTAAAATAACTGATGTGGAACAGCTAGATCTACTGAGCAACACAGCCAAAAGCCTTTCCACAGGGCCTTCCCTGATGATCCAGCGGTTAAGAATCTACCTTACAGTGCAGAGGATGCAGGTTCAAACCCCAGTCAGGGAACTAAGACCCCCTCCACCTGCCTCAGGGCAAGTAAGCCCACAAGACACAGCTAGAGAAGCCCCTGGGCCACAACTCAAGAAAGCCCGTGTGCCACAACGAAGACCCAGAAAAAAAAAAAAAAAAAAAGCCATTCCACAAACTGCACCACTTAGTCCTCGTCCCTGTGGCTGTCGGTCCCTGTGACTCCCCAAACCACTCGTAACAATCCTGTGATTCCCGGGCCTCCGGCTTCCCAGACAATGGCAGCCCCCGCGCCTCCGGACCTCCCGCACAATTTGTTGGTGATGTGAAGGAGCAGCTTCCTGTCTAATTCAAGAATCTGGACTCCACGGTTTATGCTGGAGTCTGCAGTTTCTTCATCACTCGAGTCAAAAGTTTATACTGCAGCAGAAATGACTTGACAGTTTTTCCTAAACTTTTCTGGGTATTCTATTTAAAACCTGGCATCAATAAGAAACAATGTCAAACAGCACATCTTGTGCTGGGACTCAGGNTTTATGCTGGAGTCTGCAGTTTCTTCATCACTCGAGTCAAAAGTTTATACTGCAGCAGAAATGACTTGACAGTTTTTCCTAAACTTTTCTGGGTATTCTATTTAAAACCTGGCATCAATAAGAAACAATGTCAAACAGCGCATCTTGTGCTGGGACTCAGGCTGGAAGCAGGCATTGCCTCTAAATGAAGGTGCAGCCGAAGTCAGGCCCTCTGATTTAGGAAAAGAAAATAAAAAGAAGTGAAGAAATAGAAATGTTAAATTCTTATACTACATCTTTGGTGTTTAATAAAATTCCTATGAGTTCCTAGTTGGAAAGCCCCCTTTGTTTTTTAAAGAAAGGAGATCCCTGAAAAAGTCACAGTATCTGTTTGTGATTGGCTAACAGCTTTTATGGACAACATTTGGCTCTCTGCTGCCAAATCTCAGGTTGAAATGCCAAATCTACCTTTTCAAAGAGAGAATGTAGTTGATCACATCTGCTTATACAATTACCATGCTTTTCACTCTCTTGGGCCACATTCAAAATTTTTTATTAAGAAAACCTCACGTGTGCTGTTATCTAAGTGCTAGTGTTTAGGAACACTAGCTCTGCGATTTGAGAACAGGTGTAAAATGTGTAGACCTGCCCTTTCTGTCGCCTGATACTTCTCTAATCCTATCCTCATCACTTTGTAACCACCATTGCTTGTTTTCTCCCTCTGAGAAGGACTGGGAGGTCGGAACCTCTTGTTCTCTTGTGAACCCAGCTGCTAGCACAGGGATCAACTCATTAACTGTTTGTTAAATGTGTAAGTAAAATGTTTGTATGTGTGTTTTGTGCATGTATCCACTTTATTTAACACCAATGTCCTGTGTTTCCATTCTTCTAAACATGTATATTTTCTCTGCTGAGGACAGAAGAGTTTCTTTAAAATTGACCTTTTACCTTTCACTTGGGCTTCCCTGGTGACTTCAGTAGGTAAAGAATCCACCTGCAATGTGGGAGACCCCAGTTCGATCCCTGGGTCAGGAAGATCCCCTGGAGGAGGGCATGGCAACCCACTCCAGTATTCTTGCCCGGAGAATTCCATGGACAGAGGAGCCTGGCGGGCTGCAGTTCATGGGGTCACAAAGAGTTGGGCATGACCGAGCAACTAAGCACAGCACACAGAAAGCTTAGACCCCAAAGATGTTAGCTTATTACTTCTGCACATGTTCATGAAATCTCCATCAAATCTTCCCATGATTCAGGTTCCCTGTCGTATACAAGGAACAAATAGAAATGAACAGCTGTTGATTTTCATTATCTGCAACGGTTGTTTTCTGTAAAGGTACCACAGATAGTGAGTTAGGGCACACAGAATCATTGCTCCTGGGAACAATGTAGTTAGGTTCCCACAAGTCTCTCATCGCAATAATTTCATCATCCATCAGTATATAACCTTGTTTTATGTGTTTCTTTGTTTAAAGACAGATAAGTGAATGATTGAGTGAATATACATTTCCCCCTGACTTTGCAGGGGGAAAACTTTTTCCCTGAAATGACAAAGAAAAAGATTAGAGATTCTACTTGTTAAAAAAAATTCATAGCTAATTAAGTGCCTACAAAACATGTTTGTAACAACTATGATGAACTTCTCTGGTGGCTTAGCAGTAAAGAATCTGCCTGTTTTGTAGGAGACATAGGAGACGCAGGTTCGATCCCTGGGTCAGGAATATCCTCTTGAAAAGGAAATGGCTACCCACTCCAGTATTGCTGCCTGGAAAATCCCATGGATAGAGGAGCCAATTCACTATAGTTCATCAGTCCAGTTCAGTTGCTCAGTCGTGTCCGACTCTTTGTGACCCCATGGACTCCAGCATGCCACGCTTCCCGGTCCATCACCAACTCCCAGAGTTTACTCAAACTCTTCTCCATTGAGTCAGTGATGCCATCAAACCATCTCATCCTCTGTCATCCCCTTCTCCTCCTGATTTCAATCTTTCCCTGCATCAGGGTGTTTTCAAATGAGTCAGTTCTTTGAATCAGGTGGCCAAAGTATTGGAGTTTCAGCTTCAGCATCAGTCCTTCCAGTGAATATTCAGGACTGATTTCCTTTAGGATTGACTGGTTTCATTTTCTTGCTGTCCAAGGGACTTTCAAAAATCTTCTCCAATACCACAGTTCAAAAGCATCAATTCTTCAGTGTTCAGTTTTCTTTATAGTCCAACTCTCACATCCATATATGGCTACTGGGAAAACCACAGCTTTGACTAGACGGACCTCTGTTGGCAAAGTAATGTCTCTGCTTTTTAACATGCTGTCTAGGTTGGTCATAACTTTTCTTCCAAGGAGTAAGCGTCTTTTTATTTCATGGCTGCAGTCACCATATGCAGTGATTTTGGAGCCCCAAAAAATAAAGTCTCGCACTGTTTCCATTGTTTCCCCATCTATTTACCATGAAGGGATGGAACCAGATGTCATGATCTTAGTTTTCCTGAATGTTGCGTTTTAAGCCAACTTTTTCACTCTCCTCTTTCCGTTTCAACAAGAAGCTCTTTAGTTCTTTGCTTTGTGCCCTAAGGGTGGTACATATCTGAGGTTATTGATTTTTCTCCCGGCAGTCTTGACTCCAGCTTGTGCTTCATCTAGCCCAGCATTTCACATGATGTACTCTGCATATAAGTTAAATCAGCAGGGTGGCAATATACAGCCTTGACATACTCCTTTCCCGATTTGGAACCAGTCGGTTGTTCCATGTCCAGTTCCAATTGTTGCTTCCTGACCTACATGTAGATTTCTCAGGAGGCAGGTTAGCTGGTCTGATATTCCCATCTCTTGAGGGATTTCCAGTTTGTTGTGATCCACACAGTCAAAGGCTTTGGCATAGTCCATAAAGCAGAAGTAGATGTTTTTTCTTGAACTCTCTTGCTTTTTTGATGATCCAACAGGTGTTAGCAATTTGATCTCTGGTTCCTCTGCCTTTTCTAAATCTACCTTGAACATCTGGAAGTTTATGGTTCACGTACTGTTGAAGCCTGACTTGAAGAATTTTCAGTGTTACTTTGCTAGCATGTGAGATGAGTGCAATTGTGCAGTAGTTTGAGCATTCTTTGGCATTGCCTTTCTTTTGGATCGGAATGAAAACTGACGTTGGCTACTGCTGAGTTTTCCAAATATGCTGGCATATTGCGTGCAGCACTTTCACAGCATCATCTTTAAGGAAATAGCTCAACTGGAATTCCATCACCTTCACTAGCTCTGTTCCTAGTTACACTTCCTAAGGTCCACTTGACTTCGCATTCCAGGATGTCTGGCTCTCGGTGAAGGATCACATCACTGTGGTTATCTGGGTCATGAAGATCTTTTTTCATAGTTCTTCTGTGTATTCTTGCCACCTCTTCTTAGTATCTTCTGCTTCTGTTAGATCCATACCATTTCTATCCTTATTGTGCCCATCTTTGCATGAAATGTTCCTTTGGTATCTCTAATTTTCTCGAAGATATCTCTAATCTTTCCCATTCTATTGTTTTCCTCTATTTTTTGGCTTGATCACTGAGGAAGGCTTTCTTATCTCTCCTTGCTATTCTTTGGAACTCTGCATTCAGATGTGTATATCTTTCCTTTTCTCCTTTGCCTTTAGCTTTTCTTCTTTTCTTAGCTATTTGTAAGGCCTCCTCAGACAACCATTTGGCCTTTTGCATTTTTTTTCCTTGGGGGTGGTCTTGATCACTGCCTCCTGTACAATGTCACAAACCTCCGTACATAGTTCATCAGGCACTCTGTCTATCAGATCTAATCCCTTGAATCTATTTGTCACTTCCATTGAATAATTGTAAGGGATTTGATTTAGGTCATACCTGAATGGTCTAGTGGTTTTCCCTACTTTCTTCAATTTAAGCCTGAATTTGGCAATAAGGAGTTCATATTCTGACCCATAGTCAGCTCCCAGTCTTGTTTTTGCTAACTGTATAGAGCTTCTCCATCTTTGGCTGCAGAGAATATAATCAATCTGATTGCAGTATTAACCATCTGGTGATGTTCATGTGTGGAATCTTCTCTTGTGTTTTTGGAAGAGGGTGTTTGCTATGACCAGTGCATTCTCTTGGACAAACTCTATTAGCCTTTGCCCTGCTTCATTGTGTATTCCAAGGCCAAACTTGCCTGTTACTCCAGGTATCTCTTGACTTCCTACTTTTGCATTCCAGTCCCTTAAAATAAAAAGGACATCTTTTTTGGGTGTTAGTTCTAGAAGGTCTTGTAGATCTTCATAGAATCATTCAGCTTCTTCAGCATCACTGGTTGGGGTATAGACTTGGATTACTGTGATATTGAATGGTTTGCCTTGGAAATGAACAGAGATCATTTGGTCGTTTTTGAGGCTGCATCCAAGTAATGCATTTCAGATTCTTTTGTTGACTATGATAGCTACTCCATTTATTCTAAGGGATTCCTGGCCACAGTAGTAGATACAATGGTCATCTGAGTTAAATTCACCCATTCCAGTCCATTTTAGTTCACTGATCCCTAAAATGTCAATGTCACTCTTGCCATCTCGAGTACATCACACGCATAAAATTTAAATAAGCAGGGTGACAGTATACAGCCTTGATGTACTCTTTTCCTAATTTGTAACCAGTCTGTTCTGTCGTTTATGAGATTGCACCCAAGTACTGCATTTCGGACTCTTTTGTTGACTATGAGGGTTACTCCATTTCTGCTAAGGATTCTTGCCCACAGTAGTAGATATAATGGTCATCTGAATTAAATTCACCCATTCTCATCTGTTAATGTACAATGGTCTTTTTGAGGTGTACAAACCATTATGAAATTTAAAAATTCTTTACCCTTCTCTAAGAACTAATTTTTATGGGCTTCCCTGCTGGCTCAGTGGTAAAGAATCTGCCTACTAATGCAGGAAACTTGAGTTCAATCCCTGGGTCAGGAAGATTCCCCTGGAGGAGGAAATGGCAACCACTCCAGTGTTCTTGCCTAGAAAATCCCATGGACAGATGAGCCTGGGGATCACAAAAGAGTCAGACATGATTAAGAACTAAACAAACGACAAAGAACTAATTTTCACCCTATTGAGGCCAATAGTGCTCTCATTGAGGACACATTTTTCTAAATGATCCATATTGAACTAGTTTTACTTTGATAATTAGATACAATATTTTTTAAAAGAAAGCTCTGGAATGGGTAGTATGAACTCAGAAGAATAAATCTCTAACAGTATAATTTCTCATACTCTGGTACCTGAAATTTTGAAGCAATTATCTTTCTATCATATCTAAAATTGCTTATATAAGTAAACATCTATTCCCACAAATATGTCTGTCTCTAATATGAAATTACTATGTATTTTTCAAAGAAGATAGAGTTGAATTTAATAACAACCAATCCTTAAATTACACCCAAGTGTGAACAAAATTATTTTCATGGACATTATTCATTTCTCTTAAACCCATTCTATAGATGAAGAAAATAAGGCTCAGTGGATTAAATAGCTTGCCCAAGGTTACATGATTAGTAAGAAACAGAGTTATCTGATTTCAAAATATTTATTCCTTCCATTACAAGTTGCTCTGGGAGTCAGTACTAGTTTTCTGTAAGAATATGTTATAAACACAAAGCAAGGGAAGACCCTGGAATGAAACTCTCTGGGCAGTGTTTCCTGTACTAACATTCATCCACACATGGTACCACCACCATCTGGTCCAGTTTCCCCACACTACATAACTTGATTGGCTTTCCATGATCCTGCCAGTATTTTTTTAGCACTGTCATTTTTTTAGTAACTTCCCTAAAAATGTCACACTTCTCTCTTCAGGCCAGGGTACATGAGGTCAGTGAACCCAGTCCTGCACATTTCCTTCTCTGACTCTCCAAGACCCCTTGCCAAGCCACTACTGCTGGGAGACAGCCTAGAGTTTGCCTTCTTGCAGTGTTCTTTGAAGTAGATAAAATATGCACTCATGGACATCTGTCTGTTATTTCCTGCACTCACAGCTTTGTTCTTCTTTACTGCCAGAGAATTCTATGGATGATGTCACTTTTCTCTGAAGAGAACAGGCCATCAGAGCTTTTCACTGACATAATTAATTATCTGTAGCCTGATTCTGAGCCAGAACATTCTCAAGGCACAGCCCCCAAAGAATTAACTCTACTGTGCTTGCTATTCTTACACTTTTAAAGAGACAGGGTGCCATATCTTTTTTTTCTCAGCCCCTGATAATGGTATTTTTGTTCAGTGATATCAAGTAACAGAAAGTGAACTGGGGCAGGATTCTATGATTTCACAAGGAAGACCTCCGGTTCAATAGGCAGCAAACTCGAAAGGTCGCTACAGATCAAGTATACAAAGCAAAGCTTTTAGGCTCAGTCTTAATGGATACAGGACTGCATCACAATTACTGAATAGACTCTTTGGGGGATCCTGTGAATCTGAAGCTAGAAAAATGAGATTGCAAGCAAAAGGAACCATGTTAAATTATTCACAAGGTGAAAAGTTTCATTTTATTAGCCACAAAGGCCTGAAACATCAACATATTTAAATTTTACAAGATATAGGAAGTTACCAGAATGATCATATATTTTGAGTTTTCACCTATGTCTTGGTATCAGTCTAAGGATAACTAGCCAGTTCATCAGAAAATGTCACTCACCACTCTGCTGGGTTTCAAGATTATGTAAATGAGCTATTGTCTCTTTAAAATTGGGGCTCCATGGGGAAGGATCAACACAGCACATATCTGTGCTCTGAAGGTATCCAGGTCCTGAGTTCTGGTCCCCTCTTCATGGGGTGAGTGATAACATAAGATTCAGAAAGTCTCAACCTTCTCAACTTGGGTAGAAACAGCAGTATCCTTTCTGACTCAAAAAATTTGTCTAAGATTGAAGATTTGAATGTGTATATAACAGTTGCCGCCCCCAGAGGAATTATTATTTATGGCCTCTTGCTGCCTTGATTCTGCAAAAACTAGTTTAAATTGTGCTCTTTCTGAATTATTTTAGTTTGGTAAATTATCTCTTTAGACCTACTGTCAACATTTTAAAAATTATAATATGCTGATGATTTTGTAAAGATCAACGTTACAGAATCAAAAGTAAAGGAAAAGTGAAGGTGTATGCCACTTTCTCACAAATTCCACTCCCCAGGGCTAATTCTATGAATAATTTGAAGTGGGTCTTTTCAGGATTGTTTTTCTCTATAAATATGGAAATGTAGGTGTCAGCACAGATGCACTCTCTCTGTCTCTCTCACTCTCTCCCTAGGATAACTGAGCACTTACTATATGCTGGAAAATGTGCACAGTGTTTGGAATCATTGTCTTGTTTAAACTTCACAATAACTTTAACAAATAGGTATATTGTTATCATCATTTTGTAGATCAGGGATATGAATTGGTACTAAGCTTGGTAATTTGCCCAAAGTGGGTAGCATCAGGATAAAAATCTAGGCAGCCTAACTCCAGAGCTGGCAATCATAACTTTATGAATTCTCCCTATGGACCTATTAAAACAGAGCCTCTCATATATGTACCATTTTATTTTTTCAAGTAGAATGGAAAGCTTAAGAACAATAACATTCTTTTGATGCTAATTTTCATTTCACTGAGACTAACAGTTATGTCTTGCTTGTTTTTCAATAAATTGATTGTCTCTTCTATTTATGCATGTCCGGCTCTCAACCGAGTCTTTTTCAGTTTTCTTAATTTTTCCTGCCTAAATCTATAACCCAAAGTTTAAATTAAATACCAGTTATGCCCCGCCCCATCAGTTCTGAAGGAAAGACCAGATAATTGTGTTGGACTAGAATCCCACTGTGTTGAATTTGTTTGAAATAAAGATCTCTACTCTGATTATGCCTGTAGTAATTAAATAAAATCTTTACCAAACATCTCTCTGATTTGTTACTTTCTCTGGATGACAACTGCAGGGCCTGGTTACTGCTGCTTTTCCACTGACATGGGCACAGAGCACAGATGAAGTAGGTAATTGTCTTTTTTCCCTCTCTCCTCCCTCCCTTTCTTGTTTCTTTCTATTTACTCATTTATTAATTTAGCAGCTATGTGTAAAGTTTTTTTGTTTTAATATTAACTTATTTGGCTGCACCGGTCTTCATTACAGCATGAAGAATCTTTTATTTGCAGCATGTGGGATCTAGTTCCCTGACTGGGAATCGAACCCAGGCCCCCTGCATGGGGAGCTCAAAGTCTTAGCCATTGGACCACCAGGGAAGTCTTGTTATTTTGTTAGTTGTTATGATGAATCCCACATGAGTAGGACATAACCCTATTCTTGCATGAAACTTTATAAACCAGAAGGAATGTGAGTTGGAAGGGTAACTTGAGCTACCTTTTGAGAAGAAGGGTAGAAGGAAAGTGCTACAGCATAGGGAAGTTAGGAGAAATGAATTTTAATTTTAGTTTTTTGACTAACGTAAATGGCTTCAAGCCATTGCAGAACACTTAATTCATAGGATCACAGGAATTTAGGAAAGACTTTGAACCCTTTAATTTACAGCTAATGAAACAGAGGTTCCGAGAAGCCAAAGATCTGCCCAAGGGATACAACTGATTGGTTGTTGATTATATATTGGCTGCCAGGTCTCTTGATTCTCAGATCAGAGAGTTCTCCATTATACTAAATCACTAATAAATATGTGGCAACAATCTCAAGTAGGAATTAATCCATATGCTAATCAGTTAGTTTTTAAAATGTGACCTGATCAATTTTTAAGCCAAATCAATTTTTTAAATAAACATGTGAATGCTGTTGGGCACACTTGAAGGAATCTTGGCATGCTATAAAATCAATGCCCTAAAAAAATACTTGATATTTCCCTGAAATTTGTTTATATATTCAAATATCTGTTCATGTATTCAAATATTCAAAAATTATTTGTCCACTAGCAATAGGAATATTGATATTGAGCTCAAAATATTGGATTCAACATTTTACCTTAATTATTAGATCAGAGAGTACATATATAAAGTATTATTTATAGCATGCTTCTTCCCATGTGCAGTTTCTACATCAACAAAATTTTTTTTTATAGTCCTCTTGAGAGATGTTGGAAAAACTTTATTTTGTTATGTTATCAACAACTACTGCCAATAACCAATCATCAATCAAAGTGGAGAGCACTCTGGTGAAGCATGTTATATATCATTGTTTCCTTACTTGCAGTCCCTTAGGACTTTTTTTTTTCCATGATTGCCTATCCTTGAACTTGATCTGACAGCATGACATTGATTCTGTTGTTTAAAAATCTCTGCCTTATTAACTTGTATAATGTTTCCATTATATCAGCTTTTTCATAATAAATGACCAAAAACACCTGGCCAAGATTCATATTAATTCCTGGGAACTTCCAGGGAAAAATCTTTGATTATGTAAGAGTGAATAAGATGGCTTATGGTCCCCCTCATCTACTTCAGACCCCTGCTGCTTATCTGTAGTTATCAAATGGCCAAACACTGTTGATTCAGACAATTGTGTTGACCTCTACAGGGTTTCTGTGGTTAGGAATCTTATCTGAGCTGTCATTATCAGGCTTCGTCATCCAAAAGCCAGTGGTCAGATGAAAGCATGATGAAGATGACTAAACAGAAGAGGCAGGTGGATGACATCAGACAAGCAGTGTTGCCAGATTGCTCAATGCTGAACTCATCATTTCATGTTCTACAGTGGTTAGTCTTAAATAATATGACGGGAATATCCCCAGATTTCCAACTTTGTAGTCTGAATGGCCTCTTTCTATAGCCACTCTTCACACACGCTTAATCCCAAGAGCTAATTTAGCAAAACACCATGCAGCTGCAGCAATATGGGCTCACTCTTTCCAGTTGAAGCCCTAGTGGTCATCTCACAGATGGGTTCATTTGCATGGGGATCAGTTGAAAGGCCTTCATCCCAAGATGACTTAACCGCAGCAAAACCATTTGAAGAATGTCTTTCTGACATGTCTGGTGTAGCTCCTAAGGACTCACTAAGTCATAAATAAAGAAAACAACTGTGACCTTCTGATATTGCAGCTGCTAAAGTGAACGCACTTGGTACTTAAGGTACCACAAGTAAAACCCAGAGAAAACTCATCTCCCTTAGCACTCAGACTCAAGACTGCATTTGGCATCTTTGATAATGCTGTATCTCACCAAATCCCCATCTCCTGAGACTCTCACTCTGCTCTTTGAAATGCACATTCAGCCACAAGCCACTTCTCGGTTCACAAACTCTTCTGCAAATGTTCCCATCACCTCCTTGCTCTAAAAGCAGTGATTCTCAAATTTGACAGCACACTGGAATCATGTGAAACTTTTTAAAAGTACCGATTCCTGTCTTCCACTTCCAGTGGTTGTTATCTATTTGGTGTGGGTGTGGCCTGACCATTTGCAGCCAAGTTTGCAAATTACTTCCCTAAGAGAACCTGGCTCTTCCCTGAAGACCCCACTTCTCTAAGGGCCCTCAGAAGAAGTGGGTAAGCTTCTCTCTCACTCTCCTTAGATTTCTCCTTGTTCCACATCACCACTTCAAATCATTCTCTCTCCCTTTTCCTTAAAATGTCCTAGCTTTGAATCTCATGACAATATCAGTGTGTATCTTTCTGTTTGCAATGACGCCATTCACAACCCCAGAGCATTCACTCCCCTTCCTTCCTTGAAGATGTGAGCTCCTGGTTTGCTGTTATGTGCTCTAACACCGACTCTGTCAAGTTTCTTGCTGATTTCGGTGTTCCTTTAGATGATTATTCTCATACCCTAATCTCCCAACTCCCCAGATTTCTCTCTTCTAATAGTTCTATCCTCCATACTATTTCAACCCCTCACTTCCATGGTCATCTATAGTCCTTGTCATTATTACCAAAAATTGCAACCAACTAGATCCACTGATTTTTATCATATAGTCACTGCCCTTCATACACTCTCCCTACATGTGCCCTTTTCCTTTTTATCCAGCTTCAAACTCAGTCGCATACCATCCTCGATTTCATGCCCCTTCTCTCACTTGCTTGTATTCTCTTGCTCAGATCATGGCCTTGGTTAAATCTAATTCTTGGTTAAGTTCCATCTCTGAGGTACTCGTAGGCAGAAAAAACACATCATGCCAACTGATCTCATTAAAAAAAATTTTTTTTTAATTGATTTGGCTGTGCTGGGTCTTAGTTGTGCACTGCGGCAGCATGCGGGATCTTTAGTTGTGGCATGCCAACTCTTAGTTGTGGCGCGTGAGACCTAGTTCCCTGACCAGAGATCAAACCCGCTGTCCTGCATTGGGAGCATGGAGTCTTAACCACTGGATCACCAGGGAGGTGCCTGATCTCAGTTTAAATTCATGATCACTAACTTGACCCAGGCTGTTACTGTTACCAAGAGACCACACTGTATCCCTCTCAGTTCAGTTCAGTTCAGTTCAGTTGCTCAGTCGTGTCTGCAACCCCATGAATCACAGCATGCCAGGCCTCCCTGTCCATCACCAACTCCCGGAGTTTACTCAAACTCATGTCCATCGAGTTGGTGAAGCCATCCAGACATCTCATCCTCTGTTGTCCCCTTCTCCTCCTGCCCCCAATCCCTCCCAGCATCAGGGTGTTTTCCAATGAGTCAACTCTTCGCATGAGGTGGCCAAAGTATTGGAGTTTCAGCTTTAGCATCAGTCCTTCCAGTGAACACCCAGGACTGATCTCCTAGTCCACCCTTATTCAGTACAATTTAATAAATTCTCTCGTAGCAAATCCTTCATACATCTTTCCTCTTGCTACCCAGCCCACCAAGAAAATTGAAACAATTATAGAAGGACCACCATAATCACCCACCATCTCTGTACACTTACTGTATCTTTGTCCATATACACATAACCTTCTCTTCTGTTACTAGAAGTGAACTGTTTGTGTCTCTAGTTAACACCAAACTTCTTCACTTATCCATTAGATCCTATCCTCTCTTTATGAACTAGGACATAGTTCCAGCCTTTGCCCACCATTAATGTTCTCCATACTAGCTCTTTTCATAAGTATGCAAACATATTGTTATTTCTACCATCATAATAAAACCCTCTCTTGACTCCTACAATTCCCATTTCATTTTCTCCTTCTCTCTATAATAAAACTCACTGAAAGAGTTGCCTATACTTCCTGCCTCCAATAATCTCTTCTACCAAATGAGTGGCACTCATTTGAGCCCACTTCAATCAAGTTTCTGTTCCTATCACTCTACTGACACCTCTCTCATCAAGCATATGACCTCCCTGTTACTAAATGCAATGGTCAATTTTCAGTCCTCATTTTCTCTGATCCATCAGCAGCTTCTGACACCTGATCTTTCTCTCCACCTTGGAAAACTGCGCACTTTGACTCCAGAAAACTGTTTTGCTCATTTCCCTCCAACCTCTCTAGCTGCTCATTCTCATTCTCCTTTACTGATTCTTCCTCCTCATCTTCTCAAACTCTCAGTGCTAGAACTTTCCCCGAGGGCTCAATCTTGGACCTCTTATCTTTTCTATCTAAATTTACTTTCATCATGATTTCACCCAGTTTCATGGCATTAAATACCACCCACATACGGGTGATTCCAAACTGATAACTCCAGACATTTCTCTTGATCTCCAGATGTCTATCCAGATGCCTACTGGATGTCTCTCTGTACCTGAATGTCTAACAGCATCTCATGCATCATGCAAAACTACATTTCTGGTCTCTACTTGTCTACTTAGCTCCCCAGATCAGTAGATAAAGAACTGCTGACAAAAGAAAAGATCTCTGCATTTTCCCTATACACTACACCACTGTCAATACAGTAAAACTAAAACTGGCTTGGAGTTCACAGAAATGGAATGAAAGAAGACACAATGACTTTTAAAAATGTTAGACAATGATTCTGCAAGTATTTAAGTGGCAATACTTAATACACAGAGGTTCTGATTACCATGAACAATGAAAATTATTCAAAAGAAAATAAATGTCTTTTTTTTTTTTTTTTTAATAACAACGAGTTTTGGTTTTTAAAATCCTTTAAGATCCTTTGTGTATAGTGACTTCTTTTGCTTGCAAGGCATGCGAGATCCTGGTTCCCTGACCAGGGGTCAAAGACCTATCCCCTGCACTGGAAGTGTTAACCACTTAACCACTGGACCATCAAGAAAGTCCCTAGAGTCGCCTCTTTTAAAAGTAAATAAGAAAAAGTGTAATTAGAAGATTGGCCTTTGCACATATGAAAGTATAGTCCTTGAATAATTTAAACATTGTGGTACTAAAATAGAGAAATTAGTAGCATAAAATGGAGAAATCTATGGACTAAACTCTAACTCAGAAATTGATTTAAATATTATACTATAGGATAGAAGTAATAATGGACATGGGTCTGAGTAAACTCCAGGAGCTGGCAATGGACAGGGTGGCCTGGCGCGCTGCAGTCCATGGGGTCGCAAAGAGTTGGACACGACTGAGCGACTTAACTGACATGAAAGTGAATTGTCTCATCTTAAACAAAGAGGAATTCCAGATGGATAAAATATTTTAATGGGAAAACTGGGGCAGGGGGGAGTACTAGAAGAAAACTTGAAAGAAATCTTTCATAATCTAAGAGTAAGTCAGCCTAAGTTTGATACAAACCAGAAGTCATAAAAGAAAAGACTGATGTCCTACTAATAAGACTAATAATTCTTCATGGCAAGACATGCTGAAAATAAAGTAAAAAATAATGAGGTGGGAAAATATTTTACTTACTCATATCATAAGCCAAGAACAAATTTATTTACTAGCTAAAGTGTTAGTTCTAATAGGGAATGTCCTATTAGGGAAAGATGTTCTAATAGAGAAAGATGTTCTAGTGTTCTAATAGGGAAAGATTTTCAAGGCATATTTGATATCTGAAAAAGGCCAGTTGCAGAATGGTATATATTATATGCTCCATTTGTGTAAAAAAACAAGAATATATACATACTTACATACATTAGACCTTTTTCTAGTTTTCAACCATATGTGTGAATTAACTGTTCCAGTTTTCAAATAAAATATTTTTAAGTTACCTAGATTTACTGTGGTGATCATCTCATAATAGACATAAATATCAAATCATTACATTGTACAATTGAAACCAATACCATGTTATATGTCATTTTACCTCAATAACAATAAAAATGAAAGATAATAAAATAAAGATAATTTTATCATACAGGAAGCATTTTTAACATAATATTTTTAAAATATATAAACTTTACCCCTAGAATTATGTTCCTATACCTGGTCTGATTTGGGATCTCAGGTTTACTACTGAATCAGGTCATGGCTCCATGCATACACTTATTTTATAATTAAAAGGTGATTCCTGAGCATGTAACTACAATCAGACTCCACCTTGGAAGAGGCAAAGAAATGACACAATCAAAATAGAAAAACCTCTGAACACTTGGACAGAACAGAACTTCTCTCCCAAGAGAGTCCTCAAGGAAACATGTGAACAAGTTATAACAGGTAATGGAATAAGCTTTTTAGCACAAACTTGTAGGTGTTTGTCTGGAGAATTGCTTTCCCTGCTAAGGACCTTCACTCCATGTGGAAAAATATTAAGAATAGAGTAGGACAAAATCAATGTATACAATTAATGCAATGCTCCCATTAGCCAACCTTAAACACGTGGAATGTTAGTGCCTTTTAGATCATTTGCACAACACACAATGAAAGAGAATAGTCCTCAATAAAAAAAGGCTCTAACCATTACTGAAGACAGAAAATGTTCAGGGGACTGCAGACAAGTCTTTAGGGCAGAACCACAGACAGGGGATGCAATGAGAGATGAGCCTGAAGAGGTGAGCGGATGCCCGTGCAAGAAAGCTTCTCAGAGCAGCAGGGAGTGTGTGAGCGTTTTCAGCAGAGAAAAGACTTCACTGATGCGTGTTTTTGTAAGCTCATGCTAGCCACGATGTGGAGAACTCTGGGTGCAAGACAGCGGGAAGGGAGTACCAGCTAGGAGGCCGTTGCAGTTAACCCTGTGAACGGAGGTAAGGATGCTGAAGTGAGGCACCGAAGGTGAAGGTCATGTCCCTGCAGTTATTTCAGGTCAGGGACCCTATGGCTTTATTCCTCCCCCTCGCATTCCCTCTACTACCCAGGTGGGATTCCATGACTGCCTGTCAATTATTCCCTGGTCAGTTGAATCACTGTCATACGGTGGTAGATAGTCCATGGGAAGGACCAAGCTGTTGATCCACTCTCTGCTGTAGAGGACAATGGTGTGATACTATGGCACCTGGCAGTGAGACTCGGGAGCATAAGGAACCTTATGATCACTGTGTCTTGTCTCATAGGTGCAGGAGGGGACCCTATTTCCCTCCCCCTTGCCTGGAGAATCCCAGGGACGGGGGAGCCTGGTGAGCTGCCATCTATGTGGTCGCACAGAGTCGGACACGACTGAAGCAACTTAGCAGTAGCAGCAGTAAGCAATTAGAGCTCTGGAGAAGGGGAGCGGGAGGGCAATGTTCACAGCTTCCTGTGTCCCACTCATCAGTGATTCAGAAGTGCCTTTTGGGGCAGGACATGTAAATTTCTTTTCAGGAGACGTCTGCCCAGTTAAAATTTCTTTTCAGGAGACGTCTGCCCAGTTATTTTGCAGCCAGCGAATCTGGCACTTCAGGCTGGCATGTTAGACCACAACCACCTACGAACAAGTAATATCAGATATTGCAAAGATAAATACTCAGGGCTTACCCTCTGTAGGCAACACTGATCTTATCTGCACACAAATGATTGTCCTTTGTAAACTCAAAGCCAAGAATTTACATTCCATTTTTTTGTAAAGGCGTGCACATTTTGATTGTTTTGCACACAGTTCATCTTACACATTGTTTGTTTTCAGGTTTAAAAAAAAAGTTTTTTTTTTTTTTTTTAAAAAGTTACATGTATGTAATTCACATCATACATATATCGCATATTAAATTTTTTCACAGTTCCAGGATGGCGGGGATGTTCCACTTCAGGGTAGACCCATTTAAGGCTCAGAAACAGTAACACCACTATTCAAGGGACATTCCGTTTCATTGGTCCAATTGTTGGTTTTGAGCCCATTAGGCTATTTCCTACATCTGCTCAGGGACCTGCAAACACTTGGTTTATCACTGATTTTCCTCCTAAATTACCTATTCCCCACAGAGCCTTGGACTTGCAAATGTGCTTTCATTATTGCTATTTTTGAAAGGCAGGGGGGAGCAGAGTCTACTAAAATTTGTGCACATTGTTCCTTGTTTCCTTTCAGGCCCTTGATCAGGAAATGTTTAACATGGGAGTAAGTATTGCCAGGGATTAGTGGCTGCTGCTTGGAAAGGTTGATGGAAGTTCTTTCCTGCCAGTACAAAAATATACATCATCAAAGCGCAAGACTGTGTCCACAGACAGGGTTACATGTGAGCTGAAAAGACCCAGGGGACAACGTTTTTCTTGAATCAGCCCATATTCTTTCTTTTGCTCATGCACTAATATCACCGTGAAATGATTTCAACAATTCTCATGAGTGCCCTGATTTCTCTTTTAAATACAGATGGTTTGGAGACAAATAGCTCTCTGTTGACAGCCACGTGACTTGAGTCTCTCTGAGCCCTTCCTGTGTTTTGAGACTGGTCTGTGACTGGTTGACGTGATGCTTATGAAGTCAGATTTCAAATCCCAAGCGAGCCAGTCAACTTTGCACAGAAAAATTCTCCACACGTTGTCTGTACTTGAAACCCCATCTGGCAAACCTGAGGATGCCAAGGTCACTCGAGGTTCAGAACAAACCCCCTGGACCATCACCACTGCCCCAGGAAAGGTCTCCTGAAGGTCACTGGAACTGAAACAAGGGAAGATGAGGAAGGAAGTGCCTTAAAAAGGCCATTCTTTATCCACCAAGTCTTTGTCTAGTGAGTTTCAGAAGTATCACCATAACTGCTCAGAAGAGAAGAAGGAATAAAAAAGAGGTTACAGGCTGGCCAGGGAATTTGTAAACTGCTAGCAGTTCACTTTCACACATTGGAAAAGGAAATGGCAACCCACTCCAGTGTTCTTGCCTGGAGAATCCCAGGGACGGGGGAGCCTGGTGGGCTGCCGTCTATGGGGTCGCACAGAGTCGGACACGACTGAAGTGACTTAGCAGCAGCAGCAGCAGTTATAAGCAGCGCTGCTACAGTGACATCGCCCTAATCTGGACACCATCAGTTTAAATTCAATGTGGTATAGGTATGCAGCTGTACTTTTGACTCTTAAAAACATTTAATAACTATAAAAATGTGTTATATGAATTTATAAACCAGAAAAAAGCACCTAAAGTGAAGATTTTACTTGACTTTTCATGAAAAATGTTTCCAATCACCAGCTAGTCCAATGGTATTGGCATCATCACGAGTGGGTTCTTTAGAAGTTATTGCAACTGTTCAGTTTGTTATAATTCTACCAAGAAGCATGAAAAAAGAGCAAATGCAAGTGAGGAGGTAAAGCAGAGGTCTCCTGATGATAGGGATAGAGCAGGATAATTAGTTCAGAAATCCCACTAGCGGGTTAAAGACAGTAGTGATATTTTAAGGGCGTTTGGGAGGCTGTAGGCTAATGATCTGGAGAAGGAAACGGCAACCCACTCCAGTATTCTTGCCTGGAAAATCCCATGGACAGAGGAGCCTGGTCAGACATGACTGAAGCGACTTAGCAGCAGCAGGCTAATGATCACTCAAGAAAAGAATCCTGTATACCACCTTCAAGGAAGACCAGGTGCATCCAAGCGCCGGATACACTCAAGCCCCAAACCCTGAGAGTTAAAGCACAAGACAACAGATATGGAGTGTGAATCTTGTTACATGAAGTCAGGGATCTAATGGTTCTTGAAGGCTAGCATTTCTGCATGTAGGAGTATAGATGAAAGGGGAAAGAAACTAGGTGAAAGGGGGACATTGTACTCAAACTGAGACGAATTACCACATTTTAGCATAGGTTACGGAGCTCAGCTGCTTCAGTTGTATCCAGCTCTTTGGAACTCCATGGACTGTAGCCTGCCAGGCCCCTCTGTCCCTGGGATTCTCCAGGCAAGAACACTGGAGTGGGTTACCCTGACCTCCTCCAGGGGATCAAACCGGGGTCTCCTGCATCGCAGGCGGATTCTTTACTGCTGAACCACTGGAGAAGCCCACGTTACCACTCTTCTGCTAATATACGTATGATTTAAACAGCGCCATGACAGTCGTGGTTAGATCATACAGGGTCAAAGGAGAAACAAATGATGTAAGCCTTGACGTCTCTCCAAAATGAGGAAGATTTTCTCACTTTCCTTTTGGTTATAAAAATGCAGCCTTTTGTTCTGGAGCTGCACTCCCTGCCTGTATCTTCCACAACTGTCCCATGCTAATAAGCCTTCTCTTTGCCTATTACTTTGCCTCTGGCCGAGTTCTTTCCACAACTAGACAAAAGAACCTTCAGTAAATTCTGACGTCAGGTTTCAGTTAAAAGACAGTAGGTTCAAGTCCCCTCCTAAGTCAGGGATCGTGGGTTCAAGTCCCAGTCTGAGTTTTGGCTGGGTTTAAACTCTTGGCTGGAAAATCCCATGGACAGAGGAGCCTGGTAGGCTGCAGTCCATGGGGTCGCGAACAGTCAGACACGACTGAGTGGCTTCACTTTCACTTTTCACTGTCATGCATTGGAGAAGGAAATGGCAACCCACTCCAGTGTTCTTGCCTGGAGAATCCCAAGGACCGGGGAGCCTGGTGGGCTGCCGTCTATGGGGTCGCACAGAGTCGGACATGATTGAAGCGACTTGGCAGCAGCAGCAGCAGCAATCCCATCTAAGAAGCAGTGTGGTTTCCCTGAAAGGAACCTAAACATCAATTCAAGTTGTGATTTAGCGACCCCCCAAATTATCCCAAGTTGTACATTTTAAAATTAACTGTTTTACATGGAAATAATTCTGCTGGCAAATAGCAGATGCTTCTGATCCCTTATCTGTGAAATGAAGTCCTCTCTTCCAGTGAGTCTGTTCTTCCATTTGGACTGCAAAAACAACAGGGGCATACTATTTTTCTGGCACACAATAGGCACTGACTTTAGGGTCAGAAAGGCATGGTACACCTTACTAGGTCATCTTTGGGTGAGTTTCCTTAAGCCAGCTAAGCTTCTATTTATTTCTCGTCTAACTCTTTAGGGCTATTGTGATTATTAAATCAAATACGAAAGTCCTGGCCTATAGTCAGCAGCACAGAAAGGAAAATGGGCAATATAGGTATTATTTTTTTTTTCTCTATTTCATTGTCATTTATTCATTTCTTTAACTTCATTTTATATTGTTGTTCGGTGGCTAGGTTGTATCCAACTCTTTGCAACCCTATGGACTGTAGCACGCCAGGCTTCCCTGTCCTTCACCATCACCCTGAGTTTACTCAAACCATTGAGTCGGTGATGCCATCCAACCGTCTCATCCTCTGTCATCCCTTTCTCCTCCTGCCTTCAATCTTTCCCAGCATCAGGGTCTTCCAACGATTCGGCTCTTCAATCTGGTGGCCAAAATATTGGAGCTTCAGCTTCAGCATCAGTCCTTTCAATGAATATTCAGGGTTGATTTCCTTTAGGATTGACTGGTTGGATCTCCTTACTGTCTTAGGGACTCTCAAGAGTCTTCTCTAACACCACAATTCAAAAGCATCAGTTCTTCAGTGCTCAGCCTTCTTTATGGTCCAACTCTCACATCCATACATGACTACTGGAAAAGCCATAGATTTGACTATAAAAAGTTTTAAACAAACACCAAAGTGAACAAACTAGTATAATGAAACACTATCCACCTCTTTATATACTTTTTTTTGGGAAGAGAGACTGAAGTATGTCAAAAGATATGCTGGACCCTTTCACCTAGCGATAAGGGGCTGAGGACAGCAGAGTTTTCAGGGTACCATCTGGTCCACAAGTGAGAGACGGTTCTGCCACTAGTATTGGCCTGCACATCCAATGAGAAAATCCATAAAGTACCGCAGGACACAAGGTACCATGAAACGTAGAAAACAAAACCACAAAGTCCACTATCACCTAATATTTCCTTGGAATATCCTCACTCTTGAGCACTATGCTGAAGGTTCTGCCAAAGCCAGGATTTAGCATGAAATACTTTTAGAAAAAAAATTTTTTAATAGTAATCCACTTAAAAAAAAAACCTATATTTCCCAATTGGGACTAAAAGTAATTTTTAAAAAGCATTTATCAAGTGCTTACAGAGTCTTATCCTCTAGGAATTTATAATTTAAGATTGTTTTAAAAAAGAAAAATGTGGACAAGTAGAAGTTTTGTTAAAAATAGTCAAGTGAGATAGAAGATGATGGAGGTGAATGTATCTATGTGAGGAGATTGGAACCTGGATAGGACGGAAGGAGAAAAGGGAGTGGGCGTGTAGTCAGAAGAAGACTGGAAAATAAGTGACCTAAATATTCCACGTGCAGACTCCCTGGGGGATGGAGACCATGCTGACGGACAACAATTCCATGTCTAAAGAAGCCCAGGACCTCTGGTTATTTTAGCTCCTCTTATGTGGAAAGTGGTCATGCGCCCAACAAGTTGCAGATTGTGGGAAGGCAGAGAGGGAGATTCGGGGATGGGAGCGGGGAGGGGAAAGAGGTCAATAAATCACTCTGGGAAGAAGGTAGGATCAAGTCAGCAGAACTAACCTTGATATAAAAGGATACTTCTCTCTGAGTGAGGACTTCCCTGGTGGCTCAGATGGCACAGCGTCTGCCTGCAATGCGGGAGACCCGGGTTTGAACCCTGGGTTGGGAAGATCCTCTGGAGAAGGAAATAGCAACCGCCTCCAGTACCCTTGCCTGGAAAATCCCATGGACGGAGGAGCCTGGTAGGCTGCAGTCCATAGGGTTGCAAAGAGTTGGACATGACTGAGCGACTTCACTTTCCTTTTCTCTCTGTGTGAAGGGGAAGGGGAGACAGGGAAGGTGAAGGGTGGAGACGGGGGAGGATGGAGAGAACTTGAGAAGACCTCCATCGTGTAAGTAAGAGACAAGACCAGAGCATCCGGGAGTTATGAACCAAGGGAGAAAGGGACGGCATCGGGGGTACTATTTGGGGAAGACATCTGTGTCTAACACCTACAAACCTGTTCAGGTGTTCCCTTCCAAGACAGAACAAAACAAACGATAAGCCTCCCCCCTCCCCTACTATCCCCTGCGAGCGAGCCCTGCCACCTTTCCCCATCCACGAACTTCTCACGAGCAAAGCTGGCCCAGGCACTTCCAGACACCAGCAATCGGACACCGACACTCACCATTCCTTTAAAGCTGCAGCTTTTGAATGCTGGCTCAAGAAAGGGCTGCTCTCGAAGTCTTCTTCCTGAAGGGCTCTCCTTGGCACCCACAAGGCATCAGGTTCAGGTGGCTGAGGTCTGTCTTCCTTTAACTCTAGTCATGCCCTCTCTTCGTTTTTGGCCAGTTCTTTTCTCTCTCCCCATCTTTTTTTTTAATTTGCCATGCAGTAGTTTATTTAGCAATATATATTATTAATTTCTATTTGCAATTGGATTAGATATATAAATATATCCGTGCCTTGCAGTGCATCAGGATAAGACAAAGCAAAGATGTGGTTTCCAGTGAAGTCCACTGTATAGGTTTCACGTGAATGATGGCCTTGTTACCAAGTTACCTATGCGAAGCAATTACTTTGAGTTACATTGAACTGTCATATTGTATGCCGTCTTAATCATAGTTGTTCCCTAAGGCAGTGTCTGTCTTTGGACTTGACTTTTTCTTTTGTTTTCTATCCCTTGGCTTCAACGACTCTCTCTCCAGGTGAGGGCCCTGTTTGTTGCCCTATTTCCGTGATGTAGCCATTACATGTGGCTATTTAAATTAATTATATTAAATAAAGTTTAAATTTCTGTTCTTCAGCCATCTTAGCCATATTTCAAATACTGAAAAGCCCCCTGTGGCTAGTGGCTACCATATAGGACAGAATAGATATAAAACATTTCCTTCTTCATAAAAAGCTCTTTGGAACACCAGAGGTCTAGACCTTATCTCTCCCCTGAACCTGTTAGTATTCTAACTGACATCTTTCCTGGAATCACACATCTATTATGCCCCAAATCTTACTCCATTCAATGCATTTTTCTCACTACAGTGATCTATATAAACTCTGATTTCACTGAAAAACAGAACATACTCCAAATAATTGAGAAATATTTACATAGGTGAGTTGGATATTAAGATGTAGTTTGTTTACAAATGAGGTCAGTTTCACTGAAAAAAAAAAATACAGGCTATAGTCATTTATAGGAGAATTCTGTGTCTTTCACATACTACTCCTGTATGCTGCTGCTGCTGCTGCTAAGTCGCTTCAGTCGTGTCCGACTCTGTGCGACCCCACAGATGGCAGCCCACTGGGCTCCCCCATCCCTGGGATTCTCCAGGCAAGAATACTGGAGTGGGTTGCCGTTTCCTGCTCCAATGCATGAAAGAGAAAAGTGAAAGTGAAGTCGCTCAGTCGTGTCCGACTCTCAGCGACCCCATGGACTACAGCCCACCAGGCTCCTCCGTCCATGGGATTTTCCAGGCAAGAGTACTGGGGTGGGGTGCCATTGCCTTCCCCAACTCCTGTATAGTGTTTCCCAATGTCCAGAGTGTCATAAATAATAAAAGATTTATTTTACAGGGCATTTTCTTCATTATGTTTTTTTTTTACATTTCTCATAAAATCACCCTTCTCCCCTATAGCATCAATGAGTATCTTATTCTCACTGCAGAGAAGGCAAATAGTGAGTGAAGTCGCTCAGTCGTGTCCGACTCTTTGTGAACTCCATGGACTGTAGCCTACCAGGCTCCTCTGTCATTGGAATTTTCCAGGCAAGAGTACTGGAGTGGGTTGTCATTTCCTTCTCCAGGGGATCTTCCCAACCCAGGGATCAAACCCAGGTCTCCCACATTGCAGGCAGACGCTTTACCGTCTGAGCCACCAGGGAAGCCCCTGATCCTAACAGGAGCACTAAAAATATTCTGCCTAACAGTGAAAATCAGCGGCCAAAGCTCTTTGCCAAAATACTAACAATACTACTGGATAAATGAGATTCTGAAACATCACATTCAACAAAGATCAGACCTGGTACTGATTTTAATCAGAGAGCAACCTGTCTCTTTGCTGCCTCCTAAACTTAGCAAAGACATACCATTCTCAGCATGCTGACCATTTTGGTGGTATGAGATTTCACTGGGCAGCCTTTCTCAGAGTGACCTCAGCCCCAGATTCTAAAGATGGAGCATATTAAGTACAGGTGAGTCATCAATTTCAAAAGCCAGCAGAGGAACTAAAAACCTCATTCTTCACAAGCACAGAGATTCTATGGGAATACCATGTAACAGATGGAACTCAGGAAAAGAAAAGCCGTCTCTAAAGAAAGAAATGATAAGTGGCACTCTTGTAGGATAAGCCTATCATGCTTGGGTGCTCTTGGTAATTCCATCTGAACTGACTATTAGCATCCCCAATGGAGTTATGACATCTCTTGTTAAAGATGACAGAAAGGTAGAATCATAGTATTGTAGTAGGAATATCATAAACATTTGGGACCATTACTATTAAATCAGTAACACTGTGTATACTAAGAATGCACACTTTATATAGTTCAAAGTCTTTTGCAGACATTAAAAAAATAATCTTATGACTGTCTCATAGGGCGTACAAATATTAGGATCTTCTGAGAATGATCATTAGTTAACAGTAGATAAACAATGATGTCCAGCCCTTTTCTAGGTGCAATGAGGCTCAGAAAAGAAGCAGAAGACATAACCCCTTCCCTCAAGCTGTTTCAGGCAACAGATATAAGTAAGGACATAAAATACACGGGAAATCTGTATGTGATGGGAACTAAAAGAAATTTGTGTAAGGTTGGGGGAGAGATGAATAGGTGGAGCACAGAGGATTTTTAGACCAGAGAAAATATTCTGTAAGGTGCTAACAACGGTAGATACGTAATATCATGCATACTAAGTCATTTCTGTTGTGTTTGACTCTTTGTGACCCCATGGACTGTAGACTGCCAGGCTCCTCTGTCCATAGGATTCTCCAGGCAAGGATACTGGAGTGGGTTGCCATGCCCTCCTCCAGGGGATCTTCCCAACCCAGGGACCAAACCCACATCTCTATATCTCCTGCATTGGCAGGCAGGTTCTTTACCACTAGCATCACCTGGGAGGCCCACATATCATCATACATTTTCCAAACCAACGTACACACCAAAAGTGAGCCCTAAGGTAAACTACAGGCCTTGGGTGGTTATGATGTGTCCATGTAGATTTATCAAGTGTAACATGTCCAACCGTACTGGGGGATGTTGATAATATGGGAGGATATGCATGTGGGGTGGGGCAGAGGGCATATATGAAAATCACTGTACCTTCCTCTCAATTTTACTGTGATCCCAAAACTGCTATAAAAAATTAAATCTTTAATTAAAAAAGGAAAAACAGAAATATTAACTAGTACATGAGGGAAGTGTAGGATAGAACAAGGACAAACACATATCCTCAGTTTTCCTAAAGATCGTCAGTATCTGTTCTGTAAGTGGTCTTAAGGTGGAGAAATATAGAGAAGCTAGGGAAAAACCCTGGGATGGTAATAGTATTTGAGATTGTACATGTGAGTGTCTGGGTCAGGCTGGGGGACAATTGGAGACTGCCTGGTTTGATAGGCAGGGTCAAGTTAAGGAACATGAAAGATATGCTTTCATGGTTGAGGGGAAGCCTGTTAATAAATAGATTTTTACAGACCAGTCTGATCAATTTAGATTTCAATCTGATAGGGTCTAGAGATCTCTTGTAAATTCCTAAGCACCTGTATGACATGATCAGAGAAGCACTTTGCAGAAAATAGTCTGGCAGCAATTATCTGCTGACCTTCTGCTCCCCAGCCCTCATACTTACTAAATGATACAGACTAGCTCTCCACCCCAAATCCCACCATCATCCTAGGAGGTTTCAACACTCATGACTTTAGACAATATCCTAACCTTACCATTCCTTGACCTCATTCATTCCAATTGCCTTCCCTTCCACTCCCAGGACCGCACCCAAGACTGAACATTAGTAAAACCCACACCACACAGAAAATTTAAGTGCGAATAGCCCAGCTTCGTCTTTCCAGCCCTCTCTGGCCCATCTTCCCATGGACATGCTTACTCTTCCCAAAGTCACTTTCTTGCTGGATGCTGTCTCGCGAACACACGCCACTTCCTTTCACTTCTGTCTCTCCACTGCATCCACTGGGATGACTTCAACCTCAGATCCAGAGCTATAAGCTATAGCGCCCCTGTACACTCGGGCATCTAGTCCACTGCACACACCCGGTCTTTCTGCTGGCTGAGTCCTCAACTCCAATCATTAGTGTTCCTGTTTGTCCATAATCTCCTTCCTCTAACATTCCCCTGGGTAGCAATGCAGCTGTACATCATTATCCTTAAGACCATGGCTTGGCCCCAGTCTCGTTGCTTTCAGTAGCGTATCATTTTGTCTTTTCCTTGCTGTGAAAACTGAGGCTTTGGGCATATCTCCCTCAGTTGTCCACTCTTCCTCTATAAATGGTGTATTTATTCCCACCCATTCTTCCTTCTCTCTATCACAGAAGAGGAAGTCTCACCCTACTTTTCAAGGGCAAACCCCAAGGTCAGCCTCCAAACCACACTTTTAATTCCGTCCCTCTTGCCTCCTTTAAGACGTTGGTTCATCAAAAATCCTTGCTGTTTGCTGTATCTTTGACCCTGCTCCTTTTTGGTCCCATAACCCTTTAACCCATAAAACACAGTAAAGTTTGTTTCATCATTCAAAATACTCCCTTCACTTGAGTTTCCTTCTAGCTACCATTCTATCTTTCTCCTCCTTCATTACCTAAGGTTTTCCAAATAATATCTACATTGGCTGACTGTAGCCACCACAACAGCCCAGAAAGTGGGAAGTACACAGAAAGGGGGGCTTCCCAGGTGGCGCTAGTGGTAAAGAACCCATTTGCCAATGCAGGAGACGCAAGAGATGTGGGTTCCGATCCCTGGGTCGGGAAGATCCCCTGCGGGAGGGCATGGCAACCCACTCCAGTATTCTTGCCTAGAGAATCCCATGGACAGAGGAGCCTGGTGGGCTACCGTCGGACACGACTGAAGCGACTTGGCACACATGCACACACGCACACAGACGGGGAGTAAGCCACAGCTCAGAGTCAATGCTAATAAGGTCAAGTACCAAACATTTCCCTGCAGGACTTTTCATTCAAGTCACACTGTTTCAGTCTTTTACTTTTTAATACTCCCATGATTCACTTAAAGCCCAGAAGTAGAGCGAAGCAACATGGTGATTTCAAAGCAGGAGGTCAACAAATGTACTAACGGCATACTCTGTGCCAGACAAATGATTTACTACAGTGTGAAAGAGAAGGGAAATTTGGCTTATTTGGCTGGGTCCAAAAAAAAGATCTGGTTAACTCTTCAAGACAAAAAAAAAAAAAAAAAATCATGGATTTTCGTTAGAACATGTTACTCTATTTCTTTAACTTACCTTTACTTCTCAAACCACTGACAATAGGCTTATACTCAGTGAAACTTCTCCAGCAAATGTTCCCAATGACCTCCAGACCCACAAACCCAACAAACACCTTTCAGTCACAGCCAGCTGCAATTCTCTGTTGATTTGACGACACAGTTTCTCTCCTCTTCTTGACAATCTTGACTCCTTTGGCTTCTGCATCCTCCACTCCTCTGGATCCTCACACCTTCTGACTATTGTTTTTCAGATGCCTTATTTGTGGTCTCCAAATAGAGCTGTAGTTTGACCTCCACCAAATACTTCTCCACAGAAGGGAGACCATTCACAATGAACATGACCCATACTTGTCCACCTGCTGTCTGTTTGATTCTGCCAAGTTCGTTCCCGTGCTCCTCTGTGCCTGTCCAAGACCTACAATTCTTAGAGATCTAATTCTTCAGTGAAGCTTTTCTTAACTCATCTCCTGGGATTTTCACAGTCTTTCCCGTGTTTGTACTCCCTAATATGCTTTGCAGCAGGGGAAGAGATAGTTAGATCGTATTACCAACTCAATGGACATGAATCTGAGCAAACTCCAGGAGATGGTGAAAGACAGGGAAGCCTGGCGTGCTGCCTTCCATAAGGGTGCAAAGAGTTGGGAACGACTTAGTGACTGAACAACGACAACAGCAATTTGCATTGCAGCTACCCTAAAAAATATTTATTCCTATACATTCTCATCTGTCCTACCAGATCAGGAGCTCTTTCCTCATGACTGCCATGAGGAAAAATCATGCCAAAACCCTGCTTGGCACATAGCAGGAGCTCATCAAGTTTTAGCTATGAGTATTATTATTACTCACTTTTTCATTTTTCGGGCTTCCCGTAGTGCAATGTTTCTTAAATATTGCAAGATCAATCCATTTTAAATTAGTTAATTAAAGCCCTAAGAATGAATGGCTTCCCTGGTGGCTCAGACGGTAAAGCATCTGCCTGCAGTTTGGGAGACCTGGGTTTGATCCCTGGCTCAGGAAGATCCCCTGGAGAAGGAAATGGCAACCCCCTCCAGTACGCTTGCCTGGAAAATCCCATGCATGAAGGAGCCTGGCAGGCTACAGTCCCTGGGGTCGCAAAGAGTTGGACATGACTGAGTGACTTCACTTTCACCAAGAATGAATCAACTCTGTTGGTGAGAAAAAGAGTGGACACAGGTTGTAGTAGGTAGTGGGTACCCATAGGAGGTAGTAGAGAGGTTAAAAAAAAAGAGAGAGTAAACAGTAAAGAAAATGGCTGGAACCCCCAAAGGAGAGAATAGAGGAAACTTCTAACAATCCACAAGCATATTATCTATTTCATAAATTACCTTGGAAATACAGCAACTTCTTCTGCCAGGCTTCCAAATGAAGGAAGATTTCTCAGTGTGTGGTGATTGCCTCTGACTCAGCCTGGCGAACACCAAAGCCCAGGGGCATGGTGGTGATAGAAATAGAATATGGTATTGATGCTTTTGAGCTGTAGTGTTGGAGAAGACTCTTGAGAGTCCCTTGGACTTTAAGGTGATCCAAACAGTCAATCCTAAAGGAATTCAGTCCTGAATGTTCATTGGAAGGAATGATATTGAAGCTGAAGCTCCAATACTTAGCCATCTGATATAAGGAGCTGACTCGTTGAAAAAGACCTTGATGCTGGGAAAGACTGAAGACAGGAGGAGAAGGGGCAACAGATGACGAGATGGTTGGATGGCATCACCCACTCAATGGACATGAGTTTGATTAAGTTCCAGGAGTTGGTGAAGGATAGGGAGGCCTGGCATGCTGCAGTCCATGGGGTCGAAAAGAATCAGACATGACTGAGCAACTGAACAACAATGGTAGCTATTACACGGGGAGCTACAAAAGTCCCAGGAGGAGACTATGGATAGAGAGGGAAACCTAGGAAACTTGGAAGACCACTGGAAGTTAATGATCAGTCAAGAAAACGGTTGGAATGTCATGGAACGAAACAGGCTTGCTTAACTATAAAGCCAACAATAAAAGTATGAGATATGCCCCAGGCCATTAGATGGAAGAAAAATGTCACCACCCTTCTACTGATTGGAATACAAATGATACCACTCTAATGGCAGAAAGTGAAGAAGAACTAAAGAGCCTCTTAATGAGGGGGAAGGAGGAGAATGTAAAAACCAGCTTAAAACTCAATGTTAAAAAAATAAGATTATGTCATCAAGTGTATTTGCCGTCAAGAGATGGCAAATAGAAAGGGAAAAGGAGGAAGCAGTGACAAGTTTCCTTCCTTGGGCTCTACAATCACTGCGGATGGTGGCTGCAGCCATGATATTAGAAGACGACTGCTTTTTGGCAGGAAAGCTATGACAAACCTAGACAGTGCATTAAAAAGTAAAGACATCACTTTGCCGACAAAGGCCTGTATAATCAAGGGTAGGGCCTTTCCAGCTGTCATGTACGAATGTGAGAGCTGGACCATAAAGAAGGCGGAATGCTGAAGAATTGATGTTTTCAAACTGTGGTGTTGGAGAAGACTCTTGAGAGTCCCTTCAACAGCAAGAAGATCAAACCAGTCAATCTTAAGGAAAACTAACCCTGAGTACTCATTGGAAGGACTGAGCCTGAAGCTGAAGCTCCAGTACTTTGACCACCCGATGTGAACAGCCAACTCATTGGAGAAGATCTCGATGCTGGGAAAGATTGAAGGCAGAAAGAGAAGAGGACAACAGAGGACGAGATGGTTAGATGGCATCACCGACTCAACGGATATGAACTTGGGCAAACTTGGGAGATGATGAGAGCCAGGGAAGCCTGGAGTGCTGCAGCCCGTGGGGTCACGAGGAGTCACACACAACTTGGTGACTGAACAACACCAAGGAAAATCCTAGTTTGACCTCATAGGGTCAGACACTCTCCTGCCTGATACACCCCTAGCTCCTCCTTCATATCTAGAAGCCTCAATCCTTGAAGAAAGTGGTCTTCCCCTCTCCCCGCTTCCTTTGACTATAAAACTGTAGCCCACTTAATCCTCAGGGAAGAGCTCCCCAACCTGCCCACTTGCGTCTCTTACAAGCAACCTATATTAATAAATCTATATCTTTTCTATCACTTTGCCCCTTGCTGAATTCCTTCTATGCTGAGACACAAAGCACTTGAGCCTCAGTAAGTCCAGAGAGCAGGTGAGTGATCCCAATTAAATGACGGTGGGTTGGAGGCCCACACAGCGTTTTGCCCAGGTCTGAGTTCCAGGACATGGGTTTAAGTCCCAATCTGCGGTGCACTGTTTCAGGGGTGCCTGGTCGAGTTACATTATCTAATAAGCCTATTCTCTGAGCCTCCTTATACACAGGTAGAAGAGAACTACCTACATAGACAAGAGGGAAAAAAATGATGAAACCCAATTTGAGTTTTGCTTTTCTAACAGTATTTGAGTGGCTATGTCAAGGGAATTTACTGTATAAAAAAGCTAGCTATTTTTTGCATCAAGAAAAATAATTAGTATTCTCTTTTGGAATTATCCTACAAGAATATCCTTCTGCCAAGTATTCTGTATTATGGCTTTTTGATGTGAGTACCATTTCCTTTGAACTTTGGTTGTTTTTAGTTCAGCCAAATTGACTGGCTTCTTAAAAGTGCTATTTTTGGACAAATACAAGGGGAAATTAATCATGATGCCCAAATGATGGCCTGGGAGTACTATTTCATTATTTTCAGTTTAGTCTGGGAAATATGTAACGAGTTTTTCACCCAGAGAGTAAAAACGTTTCAATTTATTAGAAAGTACATGTTACTGGAAGCAGTCAAGAACAGAAGTGTAATCATGGAAACTATTCCGGCTGCTTCTATGCAGGCAATGCCGTCTGACATTGTGCTGAAATGACAAGCTTGCATCTGCTAAGGTGTGGCTTGAAAAGTCTGGAAGGCTGTCCCTGTTGACGACCAGGGGCATGACATCACCAGTTCCAGACAAGACTCCTTAAAATGCAAAAATCCCTGCGAGGGGCAACTCCATTTCTAATGTACATCTTTAGGGTGAACTTCATGAGTTCCCTGGACACCTCCTTACTGGCAAAAAGCAAGCAAACAAATAGCAACAACAACAAGGAAAACCCAGCAAGTCTGCAAACTTTGCAAAAAGCCAGCGCTAACAATAAAGGTCATTCTGTCTATAGGTTGATTCAACAGATTCCCACAGGTTACAAACAACAGATTCCAAAGGCCACGGAGCACCGATACCAGAAAACACAGAAAATTGTCTGTAGCGTTCAGAACCCTGGCTGCAGAGATGAGGAGAATGAGAGAGATCACAGAGAAGTTTGAGAAAGAGAAAATTGGCACGAAGCTTATGAGTGAAACTGCATCTCCTCCTTTGCCTGCAAGTCACTTCCAAGGCACATCTTCTACAGGCAGTAGGCGAAGTCGCTTTAGCCGTGTCCAGCTCTTGGCGACCCCATGGACTGTAGCCCACCAGGCTCCTCTGTCCATGGGATTCTCCAGGCAAGAACACTGGAGTGGGTTTCTATGCCTTCCTGCAGGGGATCCTCCTGACCCAGGCATCACACCTACACCTCTTAGTGAGTCTACTTGAAAGAAATCCTGGAGACTGAAGAATAAATACGAAGGCCCTGGATACCCCACTTGCACGTCCTCTGATTAGAAAAGAATATTAAAGGAGGGACACTGAACTGAGAGAAAGGGAAGCTAGGTTTGGAGTAAATGGTAACTAAATTGCTGTGCGACCTTGGGCAAGTCACCTAACTCATCTGAGTGTCAGTTTCACATTTGTAACATAAAGGAGGTGGGTAGACACCTCAGAGCTGCTTGTCAGCCCTGATACTTTACAGAATCTTGGACCACCACCTGCAGAGGAAGGTGTTTGAGTCATTTCACAGCTGCTCCATCAAAGGAGGGTGATAGGTAGCCTTTGAAGCTCTGGGAGACAACTCGCTAAAAGCTCATAAAATACTCATCAAGCTGCAGAGCATACAGGCCTGAGCTGTAGGTCCCTAAACTCTCTGCCTCTCTTCTCAGCATCAGATCTTTTTTCAGATAGACCTTTTTTTCCCCCTTGTCTCTAGTGTGGCAAACCTGGTACGTAGTTGTCACATTTCCACCAGCCCACTCACATTTGCTGATGCCGACTGCCTCCCACTCTCAGCTACAACACACACTCACCCTCCTGTGACAGGAGCTCTAAGTCAAGGAACACTCTCATTTTTAACAAGTCTAGTATTGTGAAGTCTACATTTACAAGTGCATGTACTTATGTTTGCATGTGTGTGCATAGAAATGCACATGGGGGATGGATTACTTGCTTTGCAAATGAATTCACCATGGCATTCCCTACAATATCAAGTTCTTCATTTCTCTTTTCCTCCACTGCCTCTCCTACAAATATCTTACACTCTTTCCTTATTTATTGCTGCTCAGGAATACAACTTGTGTAAGGTAAGGTACCCTGTATTCACAAAGGTTAAGGGAGAGCAAAATGCATTTCTTTGTAGCCTTCTGACTAATTTCTTTGTCCCGGGTGTGTGGACTTTTATTTTGCATACCTAGGCTCTAGAACTATATCTGGCAATACCACCAACATAAAAGCCACATGAATCTTAAATACAGTCCACAGTCTACCACGATATAACAGCCTTCTACAGAAATTATTAGACTCTAGAAAAACCATAAGCCTCACATAAGCCACCAGGTCTGGAAGAAATAAACTGATGACATTCCTTTGTAATGATTTCTTAGATTACTGTTGTACCTCCCATTCAGGTCAATAGCTGTATTCTGGGGGCAGCTTAAAAATTTGGACTAATATATTCTGTCTCCTGACACAATAAACATTAATAGACTGAATAATAACCACATTTCTGGCAGTGGTGAAGCTATTTTTAGTAATGGTGGTGCTCTGGAAAATTTCATCTTTTGCTTTGAAATGCAAAGGTGATTTTTCTCAGCCCATAAATGGTAAGCTCAAGCATGCTCGATTGTTTTTAATTTGAGTTCTGCATGTTTTCTATTTCTCTTTACCCCAGGGATTTCCTTATCTGAGGGCACACACAGATTAGAACAGGAACAGATCAGAGCCCCTGGTTTAGGGTAGGTTGCAAAAAATATGTCTGAGGCACCAAACAAAGGCTTCATCTCATTCAATTGTTAGTGTTCCCCTCGAGGCTTAGGCAAGCTAAGAACCTAACAAAAACAAGAAGGAAAACAGCAACCTCACTCTTAAGTCATCCTCTCCTCAGAAAAAAAAAAAAAAAGTTATTGTTTTCCCACTTCCAGAAATATAATTTTGCAGGGTTCAGAAACTCAGGAGAATCCCAGCTCCCTTTTGAGTGCTTAAAAACATTCTCTTAATGGGGGACCTGGCAGCCACAGAAGGCGGGAGGATGGGCAGTGTTAAGTGCCCAGGATCAAGCATCAGAAGGCCCAAGATGACATCTGGCCAACCCATTAACCCTTCTGGGCCTGTTTCCTCATTATAAATTATAGATAATGACACCCATATTTTTATTGAGATCAAATGAGATAATAGACTTGAAAATGCTTTGTGGAAGGATTAGGTTTTCACAGCACTATGTTCTGCTTACTTAAGTGCATCTCAACTCCTATGACACTGTAGAAAATTAAAGCTGAAAGTCACCCCCCAAATGAGAAAAGTGTAAGACTGCTTTAAATGAAGTTTCCTTCTCTTTCTCTCTCCCTTTCTTCTTCCCTCTGTCTCTTCATCTCTCTTTTACTCTGCTGCTGCTGCTGCTAAGTCACATCAGTCATGTCCGACTCTGTGCGACCCCATAGACGGAAGCCCACCAGGCTCCCCCGTCCCTGGGATTCTCCAGGCAAGAACACTGGAGTGGGTTGCCATTTCCTTCTTTAATGCATGAAAGTGAAAAGTGAAAGTGAAGTCGCTCAGTCGTGTCCGACTCTTAGCGACCCCATGGACTACAGCCCACCAGGCTCCTCCATCCATGGGATTTCCCAGGCAAGAGGACTGGAGTGGGGTGCCATCGCCTTCTCCGTCTTTTACCCTACCTCCTGGAAAAAAGCAAAAGTAACAACTGATCTTAGCTCTGCCTTCTAAGAGTCATGACTTTGGACTTCCCTGGTGGTCTAGTGGTTAAGAATCCACTTGCCAGTGCAGGGGACACAGGTTCAATTCCTGGTCCAGGAAGATTCCACATGCCTCAGAGCAACCAAGCTGGTATGCCACAGCTTCTGAAGCCTGCTCGCCCTAGAGCCCGCGAGCCACTGCAACGAGGAGCCCACCCACCGAAACTGGAGACGCAACTAGAGAAAAGCCTGCACTCAGCAACAAAGACCCAGAGCAGCCACAGATAAATAAAAATAGCTTAAAAAAACAAGAGTCATGACTCTTCCTCAGTTTGCAATCATAGCCAGTGGCCCTAAATTAGATAACCTCATTGACTACCTACTACCAAGTGCTATTAATAAATTATTACCAAAAACACGTCATGTAATTAGGGAGCTTAGGGTGGTTGTATACACACTGCTGTATTTAAAATGAATAACTGATGAGGACCTACTGTATAGCACATGGAACTTTGCTCAATGTTACGTAGCAGCCTGGATGGGAGAGGAGTGTGGAGGAGAATGGACACATTCTGTATGTATGGCTGAGTCCCCTCACTGTTCACCTGAAAGCATCTCAAGATTGTTACTCAGTGGCTTCCCTGGTGGCTCACAGGTTAAAGCACCTGCCTGGAATGCGGGAGACCTGGGTTCGATCCCTAGGTTGGGAAGATCCCCTGGTAGAAGGAAATGGCAACCCACTCCAGTACTCTTGCCTGGAGAATCCCATGGAGGGAAGAGCCTGGTAGGCTACAGTCCATGGGGTCACAAAGAATCAGACACGACTGAGTGACTTCACTTTATACCCCCATACAAATTAAAAAGCTAAAAAATAAAAAAAGTGTCATGAAAAAATTTTTTGCTTCTAGAGAAGCTTGACACTGAAATCAGCTCTATCCATTTATCCGTTCATTCAACGAGAATGTATTCAGTGAAACTTGCGCCAGGCACTAGGGGTTTAGGAATGAACGAGAAAAACATTCACTTCCCCACAAAGTTCACAATCCAGGGAGGAGACAGGTTCACGGTCTCTTATTTTACAGCTTCAAACTAAAGACACAGCAACTGAGAAAATTTGACTCTACCTGTAGCTCCCCTTCCATTATACTCAGTAGCTGGATGAGATCTTCCTTGGACAACTCCAAGGATTTCTTACTTTTCCGTTCACTTTCTCCAGATGGTTTTAGGTGTCGTTTGACAGTTCCTGAAGCCATGATATCCTCCTCCTTTCTGTTTGATTTGTTCTTCTTTTTCGTATCTTCTGAGAGACTTTTATCAGCAGCATTGCTGACGGTGGAGGTCTTGGGGCAGGAGACATGCCCGTTGGATGAACTTTCACCGCCCTGGTTTCGGGATCGCATTCCCACCTACAGCACATGAGAAAAGAAAAGATGTCTTTACCACCACTGACATGATTTTTGCTTAACTGCTTAGAAATGAATAGCGGCTTTACAAGAAAGAGAGAAAAGAAAGAAGAACCAGGAGATCGATCCCGAGTCAGCTTCCTTATAGCTTTAATGATCGCATCATTAGAAACTTCAGGAAAATACTTTGACCAATCTTGAGGGGAAAATGAAAATGTGATTCTAACATCACAAACATCCGAAGCTGAGTAATAGGGATCAACATCAAGCAGTGCTAATTCACGCTGATGGTATGTATCTTTGATAGGATGGGATAACGACGGCACTTTACCTATGTGGTCGCCCTTCCCCAAAACATGACCCAAGGCTAATAATGAGAAAAATATCAGACCCGCCCCAACTGAGAAACACTCTTCAACATGCCTGACCCGTGATCTTTCAAACTATTCAGGTCATCGAAAACAAGGAAAATCTGAATAATTGTCACCACCAAGAGGAAGCTAAGCACACATGACAACTAAATGACGTAATGTGGCATCTGGATGGGATCCTGAAACGGAAAAAAGACATTAGGGGGAAATTGAGGAAATATGAATAAAACATGGACTTTAGTCAGTAATAATGCATCACTATTTGTTCATTAATTATAACAAATGTACCATACTAACATGAGGTTTTAATTAGGAAACTGGGTATGGGGTCTATGTGATACCCCAGTATCATCTTTGCAAGAATTCTGTGAATCTCAAGTTTTTGTAACATAAAAAGTTTACTTTTTTAAGTGATTTTAAATTATCTATCAGAAAATGCAAACCTCAAACCCTGCCAAGAACAAGTCAGAAGTCACAATGTGCAGAAAAATCCACATGGAGTCGGGGGAGGGGACTTGAAGTGAAGAGAGAAAAAGGGAAATGTCAAGGGAAGAGGGTGGGGCAGTTTTTAGTGATACGGGATTCTACTTTTCCATGAACTCTTTTTCAAAATTGGGTGTTGTTATTGTTCTTTTTTAATGTCAGTCATTTTACAGTAATAAAAGTACAAAGAATTGGGAGGAAAAGACCAACTTCAAAATCAAGATTTTTTAAAAATATGTTGAGGTAAAATAAAGAAAAAAACAAAACAGCAATTAATTTGTCCATGGGGACCTCCCTTGAGTCATTCTATTTTGAATGTTTATGCAGTCTCTAAGCAAAAGAACTTGATTAACAGATACATTACAAACAAACACACTGAACTCAAAGGCAAGGCATCTAATCTAAGTTCAGGGAAGATCCCTCTGATATCCTGGGGGCTGTACTACAAAATTTGCCTAAATCCTTAAATATAGGAGCTTAGTGCATGGGTTTATTTAAGAGTTACAGTATAAATAGTTCTTCCCTTGAACAGCTCAGCAGCAAGGTTTTCATTACCCATTCCAGATAAAATACAGAGACTTCTTTTCTGGAAGTAAATTTCCTTTATGAACCCAACCATAGTTAAGAAACCAAGAAAAGCTTTTCAAAATGCCAGGCTTATAATAGAAAAATAAACACACAGTGGGATGTTTCCTTTTAGATAGCGAACACTTAATTCTTCTAACAAATCTTAAAATCTACATTCATGCTCCTTTTTTGAACTGAACCCTTACAACAAAATGGACTCTTTTGTGTGTGTGTGTGTGAACTTTCTATAGCACCCTAATTTTGAAGACTATAAACTGGAGAAGTGGTCCTTAACACTAGCGCTATGTTTTCTGCTTCATTCAGTGATTAGGTCCTAAAATTTTAGAGCATCCTTTGTGCTTCCTTGGTGAACAAAGAATAGATGCTCTTTGTAACGGAAGCCAGAGCACTTCAGAACAGACCTACTGTATTTCATCACAGCTTGTTTGCAGGCAGAGTGGGCTGACTTAAGTTCCAAGCCAAAAAAATTAAAAGATGTGACAAATCGTTTGGAAGGGGAGCACGTTATACCACCCCAAAATATACCTCTTTGGCATACTGATGACTTTAAGCTCATTATTTTTTAAGAAACAACAGGACCTATGAAGCTCTGAAACCTGGGTAGAAATTACCCTTTCCTAAGACATATTTGCATTATATAAAGAAAGCCTCCATTTGTAAGGGTGTCTCCCTGGCTATACCAGGAAGAGAACTATAACTCTAAAATCTCTAGAAACTCTTAACCAATGCAGAAGGCAGTGACTTAAATCTGTATTTACTATGCTTTCCTTGTTGACTGTGTTTTCCTGGCAACCTCTCATAAGTGGCTCACCAACTTTCTTTTGCCTTTAACTGAAGCTGGTATATAAGGTGATGGCTTGGGTCATTTCAGAGAGTTACTCGGTTTTCCCGTGTCTCTCGCATGTAAACAGGAGGTACGCATGTTATTAAACTTGTATTTGTTTCCTCCTATTAATCTGTCTTTTTAATACAAGGGTAAACAGCCAAAGACCTTAGAAGAATAAAGCAAAAATTATTTTCCCTCCCCCACAGTTTCAAATTTAACACGTCACCACTAGGACACATGGGCTTCCCAAACTGAATTGTGATTCCCCATGACTCCTGCCACATGTGCACTTCTTTGATCTAAAACAATTCTCTCTTATGGCTCTTTGGGATGGAACATCAAATATTGATCTAACAACTTCAATTTAGATCACGCGTTAATGGAAGTTCCAGGCAGTATTTCCCAAGGTGGTCATGTTTTAAACTTAATCATACACAGCCTTAATCACACACAACATTTGTATTTGACTCTAACATATGCTTGTGTCTTATTTTCCTGGATTTCCTGTATCTTTTATAGGGTCTATGGCATTAGGATATTTGTAAAATCAGACAAATGCATAACTATCTATATATTACATGCCCTTAATTATATTTGCAAACACACGGAAAATGGCATTTACCTAGTACCAACTCTGTATTTGGGCTTCCCTAGTAGCTTACTGGTAAAGAATCTGCCTGTGATGCAGAAGACCCTGGTTCGATTCCTGGGCTGGGAAGGTCCCCTGGAGATGTGACAGGCTACCCACTCCGGTATTCTTGGGCTTCCTTGGTGGCTCAGATGGTAAAGAATCCACCTGCAATGCAGGAGACCAGGGTTCAGTCCCTGGGTCGGGATGATTCCCTGGAGAAGGGGTTGGCAACCCACTCTAGTATTCTTGCCTGGAGAATCCCTATGGACAGAGGAGCCTGGTGGGCTATAGTCCACGGGGTCGCAAAGAGTCGGACATGAGTGAGCAACTAAGTACAGCACACACAGCGATTCTATATTTAACTGTTTCTAAACAATCTCAGTCTAATATTAAAGCCAAGCAAGATCCTGTGGGGCCTTCCCAGGTACAAAAGTCCATTCATGTTCCCCATTTCTTGTTTGTAGAAAAAGTCCCTACTCTCCTAGGCCTTCCGTGAGTGCCAAAGAGCAGACTCAACCAATTAGGGAATTGAGGGAGGGCAGAAGCAAAGAGTTAAGACAGAAAAGTAATGATAGGGACTTCTCTGGCATTCCAGTGGTGGGGAGCCTGCCTTGCATTGCAGGGGATGCAGTTTCGATCTTTGGTTGGAAAACTAAGATGCCACCTGCCTGAGAGCAACTAAGCGCTTGAGCTGCGGCTACTGAGCCCACGTTCTGGAGCCCACACCCCACAACTAAAGAGCCTGTGAGCTGAAACGAAAGATCCCACATGATGCAATGAAGATCCTGTGTCCTGCAACTAAGACCCAGATAAATAACATTTTTTTCTTTAAGTAATGATATCTTAAACAATAATTCAGCAATAAAACAGAATCCTAGCTCCTCCTCAAGGGACACACAGAAAATCTGATACATATTTTTGAGTTGTTATGCAGAAACTAAGATCTCCGCCTACTCCCAGGTGGAGGGTGGTGACTACATGCTTGACCACAAGCAGGTAGACCCCAGATGGTTTAGAACAAGAGGGCTGATGATGAAGATTCCTGAAACATCACCGCATTACCTCACCACCAAGCAACCAGAGGAAAGTAATGCACCCTACAATGCTCACCCCAAATGTTACCTTAGGAAAACCTTCCCTGAAAACCATCGGGGAGTTTGAGTCCTTTGAGCATAAGCCACCCATTCTGCTGTGGGACCGGCAAAAAATGTGCACTTTTCCTTCACCATAACATAGTGTCAATAGATTCGCTTTGCTGTGCAGTGGGTGAGGGGACTCGAGTTAGTTCAGCAACAATATTAATACTTTTAAATCAAATGCTTATTGTATTATTAGCCTTTATAGAATTAACAGAATTACATTAAATAATGAAGATGATAGATTGAATTACTTGTAGGATTTTTACAGAGAAAAACATATTTTAGAATTATCTAATTGTTTTATATCACTAATCAGGTCAAAAGCTCGAGTTCTCTGTTCTCTTTCACATTAATTCACTTTCACTGATAAACTATTGCATGTACTAGACCTGTGATGTTAATTCTGTCTTCAGTTCAGTCGCTCAGTCATGTCCATGAATCGCAGCACGCCAGGCCTCCCTGTCCATCACCAACTCCCAGAGTTCACCCAGACTCATGTCCATTGAGTCGGTGATGCCATCCAGCCATCTCATCCTCTGTCGTCCCCTTCTCCTCCTGCCCCCAATCCCTCCCAGCATCAGAGTCTTTTCCAATGAGTCAACTCTTCTCATGAGGTGGTCAAAGTATTGGAGTTTCAGCTTTAGCATCAGTCCTTCCAAAGAACACCCAGGACTGATCTCCTTCAGAATGGACTGGTTGGATCTCCTTGCAGTCCAAGAGACTCTCAAGAGTCTTCTCCAACACCACAGTTCAAAAGCATCAATTCTTCGGCACTTCTGTCTTAGCAAGTATTTTTTTCTCTGTGACACTGAAATGTCACATTAATTACTTTTGCTTTGACACGTGCACACAGATTGTAGTCCTTTCCGAGTCATCCTAGTCCTTTTTAGTCCTTTTCCTAGTGATTAAATATCTTTTTCTGGATCACACAGCTACTCCTAGTGAATAGAAGACCGAGGATTTGAACCCAGGTGAGACTCTGAATAAGGTCTTCTCTCTTTACCTCCACAACAAAATCAGCAGTCAGCACCTGTTCTATCTCAGAACTGCAAAAGTACTCAGAGACAACAAACTAGTCAAGAAATGTTTTAGAACAGAATTGGACAACATGTAAGAGGGAGAAAAACTTAAGTTCTCCATAGTGTAACCAAGTCTGCCCTCAATAATGTCCACTTTAAACCACTTTATTCTCTCAGTAAGACAAAGTATCCAGACAAGAACAGACTTTCATGTTTCATATTTAGTGATATTTATACTCTTCCTTGAGGGTCCCAGGTGGCTCAGTGGTAAAGAATCTGCCTGTCCATGTAGGAGTTGCAGGAGGATTGGATTCAATCCCCGGGACAGGAAGATCCCCTGGAGCAGGGCATGGCAACCCACGCCAGTAGTCTTGCCTAGAAAATCCCTTGAACAGGAGAGCCTGGTGGGGCTACAGCCCAAATACTCTTCCTTGAGGGTCCCAGGTGGCTCAGTGGTAAAGAATCTGCCTGTCCATGTAGGAGTTGCAGAAGGCTTGGATTCAATCCCCGGGACAGGAAGATCCCCTGGAGCAGGGCATGGCAACCCACGCCAGTAGTCTTGCCTAGAAAATCCCTTGAACAGGAGAGCCTGGTGGGGCTACAGCCTATGAGGTCGCAAAGAGTCAGATGCATATGCATGCATACTCTTCCTTAATTTAGCAGCTCTCACTTACTGTTTCTTAAGTGTTAAACAATGTGCTAAGCATTTTACAGTACACAGCATCTCACTTAAATTAATATTCACATCAGCACTAGTAGGTGCTATTATTCTCAGTTTACAGATGAGGTCACTGAGATTTAAAGAGATTAAATATCTTTTTCTGGATCACACAGCTACTCCTAGTGAATAGAAGACCTAAGATTTGAATCCATGTGTGACCCTGAATAACTACTCTCTATATGGCTTTTTTTCTAAGTTCTTAAACAGATGTAAATTAGAAGGGGAGGGATCACCCTGGGAAGCAGATGACTCAGAAAGTTTTACAAATGTTTTCTAGAATAATGCTTTTGCACTTTATATCCCAGAGTTGGAGAAATCTATCTGTCTTTCTCCATAGGCACTCTTGCAAAACTCACACAGCCACTGAAATTAGGTTGCTAAGCAAAAATACGCTTTCGAAATCATTAATCTGCTGCAGAACTTGTAAAATGATGAACCATTTAAAAGCCTTTCTGAGAAGCAACTAGGCTAATTATTAAGGATACAGGTTATGAAAACAGGATGCAGTCTGAACAGGGATCATTACAGACTTAAGGTGTTAAAAGTCCCAGAGCTGAACAATAGTAAACATTTAGTCAGAGTTGGCCAAGTTCTATCCTTAATGCTCACAGGGGTAGCAGGAGGTAACCGAAAAGGCATCTGGCACTCTGTAGGCCTCTTACTATTTGGTTGGCAGGGGCAGAATACATGACTCCCAAATATGCCACTTTAGCACGTGGATTGTTTTGAGCTGAAGGCAATCAAAACCCAGCAGATTCAGGTAAAGCTCCCTTCCTCCTCATCAACTGCCTACATTTACACTGGAAAGTGGGCCAGAGATACCTTTTTTACCAAAGAAACATAACTGATAACATGGCAAAATCTGTTTTTCAAACCTTTCCTCTGCCTTCCCGTGAATAACCTTCCTCCCCTTCTTATCCACAGATGCTCACCCCTCTCCTTAGCTCAAGATTTTATGCGAGGTTCAATTACCTGGCTGCTGTTGAAGTCTCAGGTTTTCATGGGACTATTGGTGGTGCCAGCGGTAAAGAACTTGTCTCTAATGCAGGAGATGGTAAGAGGCTCGGGTTCGATTCCTGGGTCAGGAAGATCCCCTGGAGGAGCAAATGGCAACCTACTGCAGTATTCTTGCCTGGAGAATCCTAAGGACAGAGGAGCCTGGCAGGCACAGTCCACACGGTCGAAAAGAGTTGAAGCGACTTAACAAACACATGCACTGAACATATAACATTAAACTCGGTTTTCTCCTATTTCTCCAGGCCAGAATACTGGAGTGGATAGCCATTCACTCCTCCAGGGCACCTTCTCAAGCCAGGGATAGATCACAGTTCTCCTGCTTTGCAGGTGGATTCTTTACCGTCTGAGCCACCAGGGAAGCCTCTTTCTCCGATTATTCTATCTTATATCAATTTCATTATTAAACCAGCCAAGGCAGGCCTTCCCATGTAGTCCAGTGGTTGAGACTTCACTGTCCAGCGCAGAGGGTACAGGTTCAGTTCTTGGTTAGGGAACTAAGATCCCACATGCCTTGTGGCCAAAAACCCAAAGCGAAACACAGAAGTAACACTGCAACAAATTCAACACAAGACTTTAAAAAAATGGTCCACCCCCCAAAAAATTATTTAATAAATAAATAAATACCAGCTAAAGAACCTAAAAAGAGAGAAGAGAGAATTTTCCCCTCCCCTTCAGCTTAATCGCTGCAAGCATGGGACATGTAAATGGCAAACTTTCTGAATGAAGCCAAGGAAGCCTTTGGTTCATCTCAGTGTGTATCCTTTCAAGAAAGTCAAGACTCACGTCAGATTTGGAACTTTTTTTTTTAAACAGTGTTATTTGAGGCACAGCTTCTCCTTAATAAGCAAATTATCTTATCATAATTCATGAAATACACTTTCTCTTCCTTTCACAGTAATTAGTCAGCAATATTTTGCATAGAATTTTCTGATTCGCATGTGAAGAAAAGAAAGACCAAATTTTATCCCAAACCTCCCTCTTCTGTGTCTTTTATGTCAGCGTGTGCTGTCAGATGAATAATATCCTAGGAATCAGAAGATATTTATAACAATTTGGACTAATTTGTATGGAACTACGTATTTCTAGAGCCTTTGAACAAGTAGAGAGAGAATGACAGAGGGAAAAGCCTACAGGAATTAAAGACTCATTCTAGCTGCCATCTTTATTAGCTCCTATAAGACTTGACCTTGAATTTTCCCTAACAGTCTCACTCCTGCTCTTTCCTCCTTCCAGGTTTATCTTTCCATGTTATGATTCAACACTGGTCACAATATTCTCCATCCCTACCACCAAGAAAAACTTCTTTTCTGCACAAGTTAGGTCTTGGCATCATTCCTATACTTGTTAAGTATCCAACTCCTATCTGTTCCTGATTTTACTTATATTCTTTTTTAAGAACCTACCCAGTATACCCAGTGAGCTAGCACAATAATTTTATTTATATAACTTCAACTTTTAATTACTTTATAGAGTTATAAATATGACATATAGTAAAAGGGAAAGCACAGAATTACAGAAAGTGTACTTTTTATGGTGTGGCTTGGCAAAAAGTTTCCTGCAAGTGGGGCTTCCAGAAAATCAGCCTGGATCTTTTAGACATAAATGACAGTACCCACAGCACCCAAGATTAAGGGCAAAAGAAAACATTGTTCTAGTTTCATGTGAAGTTTAAGATGCAAAAGACCAATCAAACCAACTAGTTTATCCTCTATCAGTGCCAGATGATTCCCTCGGTATATCTAGTTACTTGGTTAAGTCTAGTTAGAAATGTTCCAGCTCAGGAAATGTTCAAACATTTCTCAGGAGACTGTTCATTCTAACAGCACAGATTGTTAATAAACGTTTCTAGGTTTGCCCTTAAATTTTCTTTACAATTTTCTTTCATTTTCATAATCCTATTTATGTAGCAAGCCACATCAAATGGTTTTTCATTTTTCATTATCTACACTCATAAAATCCTCAGAATAAACTAAGGCTTTTGTTTATGTAAGATATTTTCATTCGACTAGGACAGCTTTATCCAGACCAACTGAAAATTCTTCTAAATAATTTCACAAAATATTAGAATTCAAGAAAGAGAATTCTCTTGGAGTCACTACAGTGATGTTGTAACCAAAACTTTGAGGAAAATATAACTGTGGCAAAATAGAAAACTACTAGCCTACTCTAGCCTAAAACCATGGTGCAATATTTTATGAAGTTCTGCTTAATATTTTTCAAGGAAGATAATAGCAGACCTGGAAAAGGTTTCAAAAAAAAAAAAAAAAAAAACAGAAGATAACAAAAGAACAGATCAGGAAACGGCCATGAAATAAGAAAAAAATTTTTAGTTATATATTGAATCTAAAATGATGTACAATTTGAAGGTGTTAAAGCTTGAATGTAAAATAGATTGGCCTCTCTTATCATCACGTTGATAAAAGAGGGTTTTGGTTTACTTCTTCATATTAATTTCTAGCATTTATAACAAGGCTTGAATTTTTTTTTTCTTTTTTCTTTTCTTCACAGAAATAAGGCTACTGTCAACTGTCTAAAAGAGAAAAGCATTTAAATAACCAGAAACATACTATTATATAAAGTAAGGGTAACATA
>SJYT01014412.1:210502-241263 GCA_006410635.1 Cephalophus harveyi
GGTCTCCTGCATTGCAGGCGGATTCTTTACCAGCTGAGCCACAGTGGAAGCTGAGGTTGCAAGTAGGGCTTCCCTGACAGCTCAGTTGGTAAAGAATCTGCCTGCAATGCAGGAGACCCTGGTTTGATTCCTGGGTGGGGAAGATCCGCTGGAGAAGGGACAGGCTACCCACTCCAGTATTCTTGGGCTTCCCTGGTGGCTCAGCTGATGGAGACCGATGCCCACTAAGTGTGTGGAAGAGACAGAGAAGTGGAGATACACGTGCCCAGCAACGGTGGACACGAGAGCCAGGAGGGACAGCCAGGGGAATAACGGAAGAGTCATGAGACAGGGGTCTTCACGGCAGATCACTCAAACAGGATGAGAAGGAAGGCGCAGCTCCCCTCAGGGAATCTGCAGCATCGGAGAGAGTCACAGAGAGACATGAAACAGCCCAGAAAGAGCTGCAGCCCGGCTGGGAGACGACAACCACGGGCACAGGAACTGGCTCCGCAGGTGTGTGACCTGCGCAGTTGTACCAGTTTGATTTGATTTGTTGTTGTTGTTCGGTTGCTAACTCATGTCCAACTCTTTGAGACCCCAGAGACTGCAGCACACCAGGATTCCCTGTCCTTCACTATCTCCCAGAGTTTGCGCAGATTCATGTCCATTGAATTGCTGATGCTATCTAACCATCACATCCTCTGCTGCCCGCTTCTCCTCTTGCCTTCATTCTTTCCCAGCATCAGGGTCTTTTCCAATGATTCGACTCTTTGCATCAGGTGGCCAAAGTACTGGAGCTTCAGCTCCAGCATCAGTCCTTCCAATGAATGTTCAGGGTTGATTTCCTTTAAGATTGATTGGTTTGATCTCCTCACATTCCAAGGGACTCTCAACAGTCTTATCCAGCACCACAGTTCTTCAGTGCTCAGCCTTCATTATGGTCCAACTCTCACACCCATGCATGACTACTAGAAAAATCATAGTTTTGACTATATGGACCTTTGTCAGAAAAGTGCTGTCTTCGCTTTTGAATACACTTTCTAAGTTTGTCATAGCTTTTCTTCCAAGGAGCAAGAGTCTTTTCACTTCATAGCTGCAGGCAATGATTTTGGAGCCCAAGAAAATAAAATCTGTCACTGCTTCCACTTTTTCCCCATCTACTTGCCATGAAGTGATAGGACCAGATACCATGATCTTTGTTTTTAGAATACTGAGTTTTAAGCCAGCTTTTTCACTCTCCTCTTCCATACTCATCAACAAGCTCTTTAGTTCCTCTTCACTTTCTGCCATTAGAGTGGTATCATCTGCATGTCTGAGGTTGTTGATATTTCTCCCAGCAATCTTGATTCCAGCTTGTGATTCATCTACCTGGCATTTTTCTCAAGATGTACTATGTGTATGAGTTAAACAAACAGGGTGAAAACAGCCTTATCATAATCCTTTTCAATTTTGAACCAGTCAGTTGTGCCATGTCCAGTTCTTGACCCACATATAGGTTTCTTAGGAGACAGGTAAGATGGTCTGGTATTCCCATCTCTTTAAAAATTTTCCACAGTTTGTCATGATTGACACAGTCTGGGGCTTTATCGTAGTCAGTGAAACAGAAGTAGATGTTTTTCTGGAATTCCTTTGCTTTCTCTATGATCTAATGAATGTTGGCACTTTGATCTCTAGTTCCTCTGCCTTTTCCAAATCCAGCTTGTACATTTGGAAGTTTTCGGTTCATGTACTGCTGAAGCCTAGCTTGAAGGATTTTGAGCATTACCTTGCTAGCATGTGAAATGAGCACAATTCTATGGTAGTTTGAACATTCATTGGCATTACCCTTTTTGGGACTGGAATGAAAACTGACCTTTTCAAGTCCTGTGGCCACTGCTGAATTTTCCAAATTTGCTGACATATTGAGTCCAGCACTTTAACAGCATAATCTTTTAGGATTTAAAATAGCTCAGCTAGAATTCCATCACTTCCACTAGCTTTGTTCATAGTANTTTGGGACTGGAATGAAAACTGACCTTTTCAAGTCCTGTGGCCACTGCTGAATTTTCCAAATTTGCTGACATATTGAGTCCAGCACTTTAACAGCATAATCTTTTAGGATTTAAAATAGCTCAGCTAGAATTCCATCACTTCCACTAGCTTTGTTCATAGTAATGCTTCCTAAGGCCCACTTGACTTCACACTCCAGAATGTCAGGCTCTAGGTGAGTGACCACACCACTGTGGTTATCCAGATCATTAAGACCTTTTTCGTACAGTTCTTCTGTGTAACCTTGCCACCTCTTTTAAATCTCATCTGCTTCTATTAGGTCCTTACCATTTCTGTCCTTTATTGTGCCCATCCTTGTGTGAAAAGTTCCCTTGATATCTCCAATTTTCTTGAAGAGATCTCTGATCTTTCTCATTCTACTGTTTTCCTCTACTTCTTTGCACTGTTCATTTAAGAAGGCCTTCTTATCTCTCCAGGCTTCCCTGGTGGCTCAGCTGGGAAAGAATCTGCCTGCAATGTGGCAGATCTGGGTTCGATCCCTCGGTTGGGAAGATCCCCTGAAGAAAGGAACGGCTACCCACTCCAGTATTCTGACCTGGAGAATTCCATGGGCTGTGTAGTCCATGGGGTCACTCTCCAGGCTTCCCTGGTGGCTCAGCTGGGAAAGAATCTGCCTGCAATGTGGCAGATCTGGGTTCGATCCCTCGGTTGGGAAGATCCCCTGAAGAAAGGAACGGCTACCCACTCCAGTATTCTGACCTGGAGAATTCCATGGGCTGTGTAGTCCATGGGGTCACAAGAGTTGGACACAACTGAGCGACTTTCACTTTCTTATCTCTCTTTGCTATATTCTGGAATGCTGCGTTCAGTGGGTATACTTTTCCTTCTCCCTTGCCTTTCACTTCTCTTCTTTTCTCAGCTATGTGTAAAGCCTCCTCAGACAACCACTTGGCCTTCGTGCATTTCTTTTTCTTGGGGATGGCTTTGGTCATCCCCTACTATACAGTGTTATGAAGCTCCATCCATAATTCTTCAGGCACTCTGTCTGCAAGATCTAATCCCCTGAATTTACTCATCACTTCCACTATATAATCATAAGGGATTTCATTTAGTTCATACCTGAATGGCCTAGTGGTTTTCCCTACTTTCTTGAATTTAAGCCTGAGTCTTGCAATAAGGAGCTGATGATCTGAGCCACAGCCAGCTCCAGGTCTTATTTTTGTTGACTGTATAGAACTTCTCTACTTGGTTTAACGTTCTGCTATTGCTGCCTTTAAATGCTTGATTTTTTAAACTTGAAGCCCCACATTTCTATTATGTCTTGGATCCCCTAAATTTTGTGTCCAGTTCCGACAGCAGCAGGGCCATCCCTCTGGACCAGGCGTGAACACCGGCAGATCCCTGCCACCCCACAGCCCCAGAAGCAGCACAGTGTCTGTGAGACACCAAATATGAAGGAGAAACATTCAGCTGGGGGAAAGGAAAGGCGGAAATGGAATTCTGATTCGTTCTAGGATTTAGCCATCATATTGAATTTACCAGAAAATAAATTCATCTGATAAAGTTGAATTCACCCACAGCCCCAGAAGCAGCACAGTGTCTGTGGGACACCAAATATGAAGGAGGAACGTTCAGCTGAAGGAAAGGAAAGGCGGAAATGGAATTCTGATTCGTTCTAGGATTTAGCCATCATATTGAATTTACCAGAAAATAAATTCACCTGATAAAATTGAATTTAGCAGGAAACAGCCAGGTTACAATCTCTGCTTCAGGTGGGGATGGGAGGCAAGGAGAACGAGAAGAGGGAACCAAAGAGCGAGGAAAGCTGGGTTCAGTCACAATGAAATGAAGTACTAGAATTACATCCTTGAGTTTTAGGAGGTATGTTGGCTGTGAAATATAACACTGGTTATAGTTTTATAAGCCATAAAATACCACAGGACTTTGGGGCAATATATGTAAAGGAATTTTCCTTTAAATCACGTTGCTATTGCTCCTGCTCTGGTTTTGGAAGAGAAAAGCAGGGAATAGACTCTTACAAGGGCAGGGGAGCCAGAGCTCAAGTCTTCCAGGAAAGAAGAGATCACACAGCATGGATGTAGAGAAGAGACAGGCAGAGAGCTCTGTCCTGAGGCCCCGCTGCCTTCCCTGCCCGCATTTATTTCACTTCCCTCTCTAGGCACCTTTCCTGTTTTCCCAGTAGGCTCCTCCTTGTGCCTTTCATTGAAATTATAAAAATCAGACCCTACTGATCTTATTCTGATCCATAGGGGGTTTTCCCAGCCCAGACTTGCCTGGGGTGTTCCCCAATCCCAAACCTGACCCATCCATCAAACTCCAAGTCTTCTGGGTTCTAAGGACATAGTTAAGAAATCACTTGGCTGATGATCACATCGCAGCATCAGTACCTAACTCTATATTTTTCAGTCTTTATTAACCCTAGTGAAAGTTTGAAATTAAGAGAAGTAGTCATTTTAAAAACATTTGATTGAAGGTTTTGACAGTTTTTCTTTAAACCAAACCGCTAGGTGATTTTCCTCTATAAAATAAGTAATGGCAGAGGGAGCACTTTGGGAGCATATTCTTTTTCTTCTCTCTTGTTGCTGTTGTTTAGTTGCTAACTTTTGTCTGATTCTTTTGCCTCCATGGACTGTAGTCTCCCAGGCTCCTCTGTCCGCTGGATTTCCCAGGCAAGAATACTAGAGTGGGTTGCCATTTCCTTCTCCAGGGTTTCTTCCCAGCCCTGGGCTTGAACCCTCATCTCCTACATTGGCAGGTGGATTCTTTACGCCTGAATCACCAGAAACACACATAATTACCCAATTCCCCTTTCTCCACTACTAAATGCCAACATCCTCTTTGGTGTCCTAGCCCAATATTCTTTCTCTGGAGAGCCAAGATGAGCCCAACATTCACACAGCAGACAGGTCTTGGCTCCAGAAGCTAGGGGGAAGGGGGGAGGGTTGGGGGAGAGAGGGGTCGGGGGAGGCGTGGAATCCAGGGTTGCACCAGCGGCCAGGGCTCCAGGAACACACTCCCAGTAGAGGAGAACCCCTGCAAGTCCAGGGCAGTGATTCTCACACTTCAGAATCACCAGAAGTGTATATTAACACACAGACTACCGGTCCCCATGTCCAGAGTTTCTGACTCCATGGGTCTAGGATGGGCCTGAGACCTTGCATTTCTAACACATCCCAGGCAATGCTGTTGCTCCTGGCCCCAGGACCACACATGGAGCACCCACGCCCTAGGGCTAAGATGGGCCCAGAACATTGCAAAGTGGCCTCAGAATATCTACCTACTTAGCTAGAAATGCTCTGCTTTCCCATAACTAAACTAGAAACAGTTGACTTGGCTGGAAAAAATGTTACTTGTAACTGTTTACATGACTGATTACATGGCTGATTATCATTTATCCTCCAACAGAGGCCCTGTTTGAGGGTTTAGATTTGTGGGGTTACAAAGAGGCCAAAACCCTTTTGCAGATATAGGGTGTGTGTGTATATTTAACGAGACATTTTTTATCAGAAGATTCACGACTAATCTACATTTTCAGATGTTCCTGAAACAAATCAGAAGATCTGGCACTACTGAGCCTTCTTTTCACATATCAACATTTAGCTGGGGTTGAGTGGTGGCTGACCCACTGAGATGAAGAATTTACTCACTAGGTCACACATGTCCTTACCACTTTCCATTACCTCTTGAACCCTGAGACCCAGGAGTCAATTGCTATATATTTATTACTATAGTTGCACTCTTTTTCTTCTAGTACCAAAGGAAAAGAGAGTTACATCCAGAAAGTTTCATGTTTCAAGAAAACAAATATTTAGTACTGACTACTCTATGACTGAACATGCCAACACTCTGCTAGCTTTACTTGTTTCTAGCCACCTGTCTTCTGAATCCATCTGAGTCTGAGTCTAGCCTGGATAAGCCTGGATGGCAGGCAGAAATGCATGGGGAGGGACTAGAGACAAGAAGCAGACTCTTGGGAATTTCATGGTAGTTCTGTGGCTGAGACTCCACATTCCAAATGTTAGGGGGCCTGGATTCAATCCCTGGTCAGGGAACCAGATCCCACATGCCACAACTAAAGATCCTACCCACCACAACGAAGATCATGTGCTGGTGCAGTCAAATAAATAATTTTTTTTTTTTTTAAAGCAAATATAGGTTAAATCAATCTAAAATGCAGACACTCAGGTTATTGGCACGGGGTGGAGTGGGCAGGGAAGCAGACTCTTTTGTGGGATGATCAAAAAAACTATCTAAAAAGGAATTATCCAAAAAGAAGAAGATGCAGCATCACAAGCTTGATGGAGGACAAGGTCACTTAGCCAGGGGAAAGAAAATGTGCATGGCGGGAATATGCCCCCACAATGCTGACACAGATATGCAGCCAAAGTCATAGCTGATGGGGGCTGCAGTGAAGGTATGCGTGGAAAAAAAGACGTGAACCAGGAGAGGACCTGTGAGGAGCTGGGGCCTTGCTTTGAGATCCAGCAAAGCTGGAAGCAGAGGGGAGGATCTGGGGAACTTCTGCAGTGTCACTGGTGGAACCAGCAGAGGTGGCAGAGGCATCAGTAGATAGTCAGGCTACCTCAGGGGCAGGACAGCAGGGGCCTGACAGTTCACCCCAGGGGACCAGCTCTTGAGTTAAGCTGAGCAGGGAGGAGGTTCAGAAACTGTGTGTGTATATGCATGCTCAGCCATGTCCAGCTGTTTATGACCCCATCAACTGTAGCCCACCAGGCACCTATCCACGGGAATATACAGGCAAGAATATTGGAGCAAGTTGCCAGTTCCTACTCTAGGGTATCTTCCTGACCCAGGGATCAAACCCACATCTCTTCACCACTGTGCCATCTGCAATTATTTAGGTAGAAACTGAGACAAGGAAATTCCAGGCTGATCTCATACTATTCACTCCCTGGCTTTCTCAGCTTGAGAACTTTGGGCTACATTTCATCCCACAGACTTTTTTGTGCACCACTAAACCAAATAACAAGCACACAAAAACCATGCTGGGTGCCAGGATACACACACATACACACACACACACACACACACAGAAAAACATGTTCCTTCCCTCAAGAATGTCATGGTCCAAAATAGTGGTCTATAATTTTTTTAACAGTTCAATCCATTCTTTAAAAATGTAATCACTTATCCTAACATTTGTATATTTATCTAAAAAGTATGTCTCATGCTAATCTTCTAATGTATTGAGCGTATTGTAAATTACATCCTGAAATAGAAAAAACCTAACTAAACAAACAACAAGCATTATCAATAAATATAAGGGAAGCTCATACCCCAATGATTTCTCCTGTGATTCTTGATCTACCACACAGATATTTAAACAGAGTTTAAAAATAAAAGGAAGCTTAGGAAAGGCTTTAATAGCCATCTTAGATCTGAAGAGTGGCTGATCTTGAATAACTCCTTAGACCATGAAGAAACTGGAAACGTGAACAGATGAGACAGTTAACCAGGACGGAGGGACAGGCTATGAGGACCAACCGCTGCTCAGATCACGGTGCTTGAGCGGGCCCAGGAGGGTGAGTACACTCTTTTCGGGGAGGGGAAAGAGTATAAACCGAAGTCCGTAGCTGTTCAGTGGCCTGATGTGGACTTAGGAGGACTTCAAAATGGAGAACAAATGCAGCACAGTGCTAATTATGTGCGTCACAAAACGTAACGGATTCAGTCAAGTGAGTCCCATCTGATGATAAGACTACACTCTGTGTTGGCATGTTCAGCCTTCAGCTTGTCCCTTGCATGGCACTGTTATTCTTTCACATCAAAAAAAAAATAAAAGTGAACCTTGGTGGTCGCCATGGTAACTAAGTAGTGGGAGTGAGGGCATTGGAAGGTCAAGGAATGTTCTATAGTTATTCATGGAGAAAGTACAAAACACAGGTTATTTTTAATTTTGGCTCCGTTCCTATGATTTTCATGTCTGAAAATTAAGATGTACATAAATAGTAAAGTCTGTTTCTCATGCAGTCATGAGAAAAAATACTTTCCCAGTAATTCAATACAACCTCCTTATTTTGTTGATGTTTCACTTTCATCAGCTGCCATTCAAGCCAACAAAAATGCCCAAAGTGAGTATTTTCCAAATTTGTAACCAGGGAGGGTGGAGGGTGTCCTTCGCCCTCCTCCCCCTTGTTTTCTGTCCTCCTCTGTTCTTTGTACACTAGCCTGACTCACCGTCCACAGCACACAGACTGGGCATTGCTTTTCTAGGAGTGGTGATGTGTTTGCTTTCAGTCACCCATATTCTCTCATCTAATGACACTTGTGGCCGAGGACAGAGATGTGCCAGGCAGCTGACACACCAGAGTGGGGAGGTGACGTAGCTTGTGAACCCCGGGTTTTCCCCCCAACAGGGCCCAGCCAGCTGTCCCGGCAGAGAAGAACCTGATGACTGGACTCCAGGGCCAGCTGCGGGGAAGGGCCGGATGCTGCTCTGGCCTCTCCACACCTCTGCTCAAAGGAAATGTGCCCAAGGACTAACAGGGGCAGGAGAACAAGTATAAAACAGAAAGAAAAAGAAACACCAAGACCTCAGAAGATCAGAGAAATTTTAAGAGATTTTACCTCTGAAAAAATCTCTCACAATACTTTATGCAAAAGATGGTAACAGAGTGAATTGTGTGAAAATAGTTTCTCTTCAAAGGATTACAAATAGTTGGATTTTGCTTAAACAAAAGGCCTCACCAAGAACACAGATTTAGAGATTATCTATGTCTCTGAAGATTTCACTTAGATTATAAACCAATCACAACCTATCCTTGGCAGGCTGTTTAGGTTTTACCAAAACAACCCCACTGTTCTCATGAAATCGTTTGTCACTTGTATATTTATAAATGCTGCACCCTACATTTGAGTGTGTCACTGAAAAGGAAATTGTAGAACTGACCTTTCTTTGTCACTTTAAAATGTAGTCTTCAAAACTAAATTTAAAGATAGAATTCATGTTACCGCCATCAGTGAAATTATTTTCAGGATCCACTTTCTGATTTTCATTCAGTACATACTCATTACACAGTTCCATGGTGCCAGGCCTGGGTAAAGGAAAGGCCTGCTGGGGGCGTCCGAGCCATCAGGCACTCACAGCCTAGTGAAGTTGTCCAGTTGAGTAGGTGAGTCACAGAGGGAGCTGGAAAAACTAAGAAGACCTTTCACCTGTGTTATCTGATTGGCTGAGTTATTTCCAGGTCAATTTTTAAAAATTTTAGTATATTAATTAAAAAAAAGAGTCAATATTTCTATCTCAAAATCAATTCCACAAAAATGTTTCTGAGCACTGTTCCCATGCAAGGCAGTATAGGTTTCATCCACAGTGGTTCAAAGAGAGAGATCTTTCAAAAAATGAAAAAGGCACTCTATATTCCAGCAGTTGATTTTTTCAAGGCACAAAATTATATCATACATGCACTGGTGACTCAGTGGTCCCTGTAACTTTGTCCTCTTCTCTCCCAAGGAGTATGTTAAGTCACTGGGGATTTCTTTGCTTTTTTTTTTTTTAATCTTAGAATGTGAAGGAGTGGATAGATGATTGTTCGGGGCTTAACCAATAGTTAAATCATGTGTCACTGAATTCAGATTCCACATTTCTATGCTGTTGCCATTTCACAGACAGAGAACTTAAAATCAGGTCCCATGGAGCAGAGTAATGTGGCAGCAAAGCTGTGGCCTCTCAAAGTCTGCTCCCACTCATGACTGGGGATCTCCAGACTCTCTTCAAAGACCCTCACTCAGCTGTTTCTAGAAGTCCCCAGTGGAAGGGGTGGGTAACAGCTCATCAACGCTATTCTGAGAGCTAGCAGGAGATTTGCTGACGCCGCCCTGTGTCTTGCTCTTGCTGCCAGTTGCCTCTGCTGTCGTCAGTGAAGCTGCTGTGAAGTTCTCAAAGGCAACAAAGGAGAGATTGCAGGAAGAGCATAAGCCTCAAATTTTAACCCCAATGGTCAGGTACCAACCAAACTTTCCACACACGGAAGGCAACGGTAGAGTCAGAATCGCTGATGCTTTCGAAGTCCTCATATCATTGAGGCCCCGAGAGTCACAGAAGCCACGGCACACAAAGCCACCACATGGAACCTTGGATGCACCAACGCTGGGAGCAAGGGAGATGGGAGACACAGTGGGGGTGACCTGATTGAAAGTGGGAACCAGGGGTTACAAGCGACATCATAAAGCTGCATTTGCTTAAAAACACACTTTTAGGGTTTATAATACTGATTCCTATTTGGTGCCTCTTTAAAGGGCTGCTCACGGAGAATACACATGAGATAAAGCCCTGTCCCCCAAATACCTTTTGATGATGGCACAGGTGGAGAAATCATCTATTTCTAGCTCCTTTTGGATTGTCATCTTGTGCCCACAATGAGCTTCCCTGGTGGCTCAGATGGTAAGGAATCTGCCTGCAGTGTGGGAGATCTGGGTTCGATCCTTGGGTCAGGAAGATCCCCTGGAGAAGAGAATGGCAACCCACTCCAGGATTCTTGCCTGGAGAGTTCCACAGACAGAGGAGCCTGGAGGGCTACAGAACATGGGGGCCGAAGAGGCAGACACGACTGAGCGACTAACACTTTCACACATGTCCACAATGTGTCCGACATCTGGTGAGGTTTTGCTGGACATTGGCAGAAATCCTTCAGCTATAGATTAAGGACAAAAAGCAGTAATGTGCTGGTAAGCCAACTCTTCAGAGAAAGGAAAAGAAAATCCTTGACTCGTAGGTAGCATTTGCAGATTTCCATGGTGTAAATTCCCCCATCAGGGCCAAGTTCAAGGTACCAACATCACGTCACTGAACACAGCCAGTGCCACTTGGCTCCAGCATAGGACTGGGGAAGAGCCAGGTGACGGCTACAGACTCACTCCCTGGCTCTTGCTTCTCCCCGCAGACAGAATCAGATTGGAAAAATTTCCCTGCATTCCTACACTAAATATGACGAAGGCAGAAGTAAGAAGAGAGTAAGAAGGCAAGCAGTTATCAGACAGACCTAGCATGAATTGCCTTTAATGGACCCTCAGTCTGCCTGACAAGGATAATAAGCACATTCTGACCAGCTGAGCCTCAGTCCCAGGAAGGCAGTGTTGCGAAGCAGACAGAGAACCAGGAAGAAGGGGGAACAATCAGGAGAAGAATTTGTCTTCTTAAAGCACGTGACAGTAAGCTAAGGAGAAAACACATGAGTTTATATGGACAAAATTAAAGCAAATGGCCTCTTGTGAAGAAAATGGGCTGGATTTTGAACTAAAGTCAATGTTTTGGTCTTGTTCACTTTTCTTTTATTAGAAATACAGCTAAGTTCATAAAGATACTGGCTCTCTCATCTTCCTCACACCCCTCTGCTTCAGCCGTCCTCTTGGCCAGAGAGGCCTCATGGGAAAGCCCGAGTCTGTAATACTTCTGCTAACAGTTCCTGATGTCTTGACGCAGTGAGGGATCTTTACGGAGATGCTCGCTGTGAGTTAACTGCCTCGAGCACAGTCCAAAAGATGACATCAAAGATATGTACAAGCAAACAGTGACCTTGAAGGCCATCTGATGGACTATGCAGAGCAGTGTTCACTGGTCATGAGCTTCATGATTTGCTGAGGATATATTTGAGCTGGGAAAGAACTGTGGTCAAGAATCAAGAATTAGTCATCAGGAAGGTTGGCTAAGAAGCTAACTGGACGTTCCAAAGAAATTAACTGCTCACAGAACATGTCAAAAAACGTAACTACTTGCTTTGTACCTCAGTTTCTCCATCTAAGACAGCAGATCACTAGCTGTTATCCTTTTCAGAGGGGTAAGCTATGAGATTTCCTGAATTAATTATTTCCTGAATTAATTAATTTATTAATTAAAAGGATAGATTTTAGAGACAAGGCCCCATGTATGATGGTTGTCTTAGCCAAGTCACATTGTAACGATTCCTGCATTATCTCTGTTAACATTCTACAACTGGGGCAGGCTGACAGTCCAAAGACAGCCAGTTTTACTGCCATGAACCCAAGAATACGCTTTTTCCAGCTGTGTTAGGTTGTATGCCTGCCAGTAGCTCCTTTGGGGCACAAAATATTAATCAAAGAGGGTTAGTGCTTCATCATAGACTACTTGTCGATAGTGAAGCTACAGAAGATATAGCCTTAGAATCTTTGTCATTCACTGAACTACGGGATGAACCCAACATCCGGACTTCATACTTTAGAGCGAGACTATTCACAGCGCATGATGAGCAAATTCAGCCCAGAGACTTTGCTTTTCTTGTCTTTCTCTCCTTTATTCCACAGGGCTTTGATTAGAAAGCTTTAGATAAATTTAACCCAAGTAAAGAATAAAAACAGAAACAGAAATAAAAATAGAAATGAAAATTATACTTATTTTTGTCTGCATATTACAGCTTTGGTATACTTATGATCCCACAAGATCAAAAATTGCTTGAGGGCAAAAACTTGCTAATTCACTTTTGCAAACCCTGAAGCAATTAACACAGGGCTTACACAAAATTTATGAGCAATATATCTTTGTGTAATTGAATTAAAAGAATGGGGGAAAAGGTAAGGTATGAGAAAATGCAATGGACATCAGCATATTCTACTTGATCTCCTAGAAACATTGGCCCCATTCTGGCTGAAATAAATTGAAGGAAGCAAAAAAAAAAATGTAGACTGATGTCTCAAAAAGTCCTCAGAAATTGTAAGAACTCTGTAGAATGATGCTTCTACTCATGAGCTCTTCATTCAGAAGATGGAGAATTTACAGGATTTCTCAAATATTACAGAGAAACAGGAAAGCCAAAAAGTTGCTGAAAGGTTCGGAAACTAGAGGAATTTTGAATGACTCCAAAGGAAAGCTCTGCTGGAGACGGGGATTACAGACAGGCTGCTGACCAACTTACCCGGCTAATATTACCTTCTCCCCAAATACCCTCTAAATGAAGTACTCCAGACCTCTAAATACTCACCCTCAGCATGTTAACCCAGAGGCCCTACATCATAGCAGTTCCCCAGATTGTTGAGAGAAGGACAACTAAAAGCTCTTGAGAAAAGGCGAAGGGAATAATGAGCAACTATGGATTCCCTGGTGGGTCAGCTGGTAGTGAATCCACCTGCAATGCGAGGGACCTGGGTTCGATCCCTGGATTGGAAAGATCCCCTGGAGAAGGGAAAGGTTACCTACTCCAGTATTCTGGCCTGGAGAATTCCATGGACTGTACAGTCCATGTGGTCGCAAAGAGTCAGACATGGCTGAGCGACTTTCACTATCACTATCACTATGGTTATGACTGGAATGTGCAAACCTGTTGTTCTCTGTCTTTTAAAATACAGAATATCAGCGTGTGCAAACGTAGTAGAGGTCCTTAAAGTACGCAGGAGAGCTGACATGAAACAACGAAAAGTAAGCTAATCCTAACACTGTAGAACCAGTAGACTGTGTTCACCCCTTGGTATTAGTCAAGCATATCAATTTTGAAAAGGATTTAGATAAATAAATGGATGCTCAGAGGATGCATGAATACTAAGTTGCTTCAATCATGTCCAACTCTTTGCAACCCCATGGACTGTAGGCTGCCAGGCTCCTCTGTCCACAGAGACTCTCCAGGCAAGAACACTGGAGTGGGTTGCCACACCCTCCTCCAGGGGATCTTTCTGACCCAGGGATCAAACCCACGTCTCTTACTTCTCCTGCTTTGGCAGGCAGGTTCTTTACCACTAGCACCACCTGTGAAGTCCTGATCAGTGGGTAACAGGATGCTAAAAAGAAGGCTATGCATGGCACTAGCCTTTGAGTGTAATGTCCTAGAAAGCAACTGCCACATCCTTCTGGAAAGGTCGTTGAGGATCTGTTATGGTTTGAATGTTTGTATTCCATAAGTTAAAAGTGAAAGTCATTCAGTCATGTCCGACTCTTTGCAACCCATGGACTATAGCCTGCTAGGCTCCTCTGTCTATGGGATTCTCAAGGCCATAATACTGGAGTGGGTAGCCATTCCCCTCTGCAGGGGATCCTCCCAACCCAAGGATTGAACTCAGGTCCCCACATTGCAGGTGGATTCTCTACTGTCTGAGCCACCAGGGAAGCATAATGTCAATGTGACAGAGTTAGGTGGTGGGGCCTTTAGGAGGTGCATAGATCATGAAGATCAGTTCAGTTCAGTCGTTTAGCTGTGTCCAACTCTTTGTGATCCCATGGACTGCAGCATGCCAGGTTTCCCTGTCCTGGAGCTTGCTCAAACTCATGTCCATCGAGTCAGTGATGCCATCCAACCATCTCATCCTCTGTCATCACCTTCTCCTCCCACCTTCAACCTTTCCCAGCATCAGGGTCTTTTCTAAGGAGTCAGTTCTTCGTATCAGCTGGCCGAAGTATTGAAGTTTCAGCTTCAGCATCAGTCCTTTCAATGAATATTCAGGACTGGTTTCCTTTAGGATGGATTGGTTGGATCTCCTTGAAGTCCAAGGACTCTCAAGAGTCTTCTCCAACAGCACCATTCAAAAGCATCAACTCTTCGGTGCTCAACTTTCTTTATGGCCCAACTCACATCCATACATGACTACTGGAAAAACAATAGCTTCGACAAGACAGACCTTTGTCGGCAAAGTAATGTCTCTGCTTTTAATATCATGAAGATAGAGCCCTCCATTTTCATCCTAACACTGTAGAAAAAAACTAGTGGAATTTATTCACCCCTTGGTATTACACTCAAAGGCTAGTGCCGTGCTTAGCCTTCTTTTTAGCATTCTGTTAATCCACTGATTGGGGCATCACAGGTGGCGCTAGTGATAAATGAGAAAAGTGCTCTCTTATAAGAGATGCCACAGAGCGCCCAGCCTCTTCCACATGGAAAAAAATCAGCAGGGAGATGTCAGCTGTCTGCAACCCCGAAGAGAGCCCTCACCAGAACCTGGCCGTTCTGTCACTTGGGTCTTGGACTTCCAGCCTCCAGAACTGTGAGAAATACATTTCTGTTGTTTGTGAGCTACCTAGGCTCTGTTGTACTAAGACAGGGAGCCCTGTGCAAATAGAGCTCTGGGTTAGAGGGACCACACATCTGAACTACTGTACACTAACACTGGAGTACAAACTAGGCCATTGCTAAGTAATTCTCAGTTAAAGAGGGAAAATGTATCATCAAACCCTCCCTGTTATATACACCAGTCAACACATATTTCTTAAAAATCTACTGAATTAAAGTGCTATGGACATCCTCTCTCATCTGTGTCAGTTTAAAAAATACATGAATTGGTATGACCATGTGTTATTGCTCTGATGCTTTACTTTTCCTGTCAAAAGTAAATATATATGATAGTAACATCAAGTAAATGATAAAAAATGGGCTTCCCTTGTGGTTCAGATGGTAAAGAATCTGCCTGCAATGCGGGAGACCCAGGTTTAATCCCTGGATTGGGAAGATCCCCGGCAAAGGGAATGGCTACCCACTCCAGTATTCTTGTCTGGAGAATCCTATGGACAGAGGAGTCTGGCGGGCTATAGTCCATGGGGGCACAAAGAGTTGGATATGACTGAGCAACTAACACACACACACACACAATGATATAAATAGATAGGGAAAAAATTTCTAGGGCTGTTTTTTTTTTTTCAAACAAAATTCATTTTGAAACTGTGCTGCGGGCTCTTTTGATGACTTTTGTGTAAATCTAAAATTATTTCAAAATAAATGGTTAAAAAATACATTGTGGCAAATGCAAAAATGAGATATAAATGATCTTCTAAATGCACAAATGAGATATAAATGATCTTCTAAATGCAAAAATGAGATATGAACTGATCTAAAATGAGCTATGACTTGGAGCTTAACTCCAAATCAATACAATTCCAAGAACCTGGAAATTCAGGATTCCATCTGCCTTCCCTATCCTTCAGGACAAGTCAGCCTGTTTACTGCCAGGCCTCTGACAGTGCAGGAAGTAGAGGATAAACTGCAGATGAAGAGAGGTTTCACTGTGGCTGAGCTCACTGGAGATATTTAATGTGTGTACCCTTAAAAGCCGCACAAGCAGCAACAGGGAAAGACGGAGACCCATCGACAGAGTGTAATGGCAGGCAGGATCAGCCTCTTCAGCCAAGAATCATGACTCCATGAGGTTGAGGACCCACTGAGAACATCCCCTGCCACCAATTTGTCACTCTAGCCTTTGACTCCCCTGACTTCTTTTAAGAAACTGGTGTGCTTCTGGTCAGAAGGGTCATCATTAAAAAGTCTGCAAATAACAAATGCTGGAGAAAAGGGAGCTCTCCTACACTGCTAGTGGGAATGTAAATGCGTGAAGCCATGCCACTGTGGGAAACAGTATGGAGATTCCTCAGAAGACTGAAAGCAGAAGTACTATATGATCCAGCAATTCCACTCCTGGGCACATAACCAGACAAAACTATGACTCAAAAGAAACATGCACTCCTGTGTTTACGGCTCCATGATTCTCAGGAGCCAAGACATGGAAACAACCTAAACGTCCATTGACAGGTGGATGGATAAGGAAGATACCTATATATTTACAGCAGAATACTACTCAGCCATAAACAAGAATGAAATAATATCCTTAGCAGCAACATGGATGGAACTAGAGATTATCATACTAACTGAGGTAAGTCAGAAAGAGACAGACAACATATGACATCATTTGTCACAGACATAGAAAGCAGACTGGTGGTTGCCAAGGGGGAGGAGGTTGGGGGAGGGATGAATGGGAGGTTTGTGTTAGCAGATGTAAGGTTTATATATAGAATGGATAGCACAGAGAACTACATTCAATATCCTATAATAAAAGCTATATTCAATATCCTGTAATAAACCATAATAGAAAATAATACTTAAAAAGATATATATATGTATAACTGAATCACTTCACTGTAAGGCAGCAGTTGACACAACACTGTAAATCAACTATACTTCAATTAAAAAAAAAAGAAATGGATGTGATTGACAAGGGAAGCTTGTTCCATTCTCCACTCCATTTCTCTTCTATTCTTTCCCAAAACCCTCATCCACATGAATTCATATCTGCACCCGTGCAGTCCTTCAGCTGGTGCTACCAGTGGAATAGCCCCTCCTGCATTCCTGGAAGACCCAGCTGATGAATAGAGGACCAAGGAGCTCCCCCTAAGAGCCATCTTTTCACCATTAGATAAAAATGGTAATAGTTAAGCTATAGAATGACTCTATAATTGTTGTGGTCCACAGTGAGAAATTTTGAAATAAAAGTGGAAAGTTTCTGGACTTCCCTGGTGGTCCAGTGGCCAAGAAACCACCTGCCAATGCAGGGGACAGGTTCCATTCCTGGTCCAGGAAGATCCCATATGCCTCAGGGCAACTAATGCCACACACCATGACTCCTGAAGCCCATGTGCTGTAAAATCCAAGCTTCACAACAGAAGCCACTGCAATGAGAAGCCTATACACCTCATCTAGAGAGTAGCCCCCACTCACCACAACTAGAAAAAGTCTGCTAAAGCAATGAAGACCCAGTGTGGTCAAAAACAAATTAACTAATTAAATAAAAGTGGAAAGTTTCTTAACTGTTTGGGAAAATGATTCCCTAACTCATTTCTCCAGTTTTTAGATCAAATGAAAAATGAAGACTATTAGAAGATTTGCAGTTAGAAGTCATTATGCTCCTGAGATATCCATTAAACAAAAATTAAAAGTGAACTCATAGGTGTTTTTCTAAGAAATTCTATTCTCCAAATTACACTGTTTGAAGCTCTTTATAAAATCACGATGCAAAAGCAATCAGCAGAAGGAAAAGCAAATATTTATGTTAAAAACACTAGAATTATAAGTATCAATTTTAAATATACCATATTAAGGAAGTAAACAATCTGTAAATGCCTTTCAAACATCTGTAGTCAATTTATTCCCTGTCATTCGCTAGCTCTTTTCCCAGCTACATGCTTCAAATTTTTCTGAAAAATGTAAAGAAGTGTTTTGGTAACTTATAATCTAATGTGATTTCAAAGGAAAAAAATGGAACAAATATATATTGCATGCTGATTCCCAGAAATACCACTGACTTGTTGTGTGACATTGGACATCTCACTTCACCTCTCTGTGCCTCATTTGTAAAATAATGGTATTGTGCTTAATTAGAAGTTGTTAACTGGAACCCCTTTGGCCAGATCTAGTCTTTTTATTAGCCCAGCCTGTTTTAAAAATTGGTAAAAATGACACATTCAAGTCCAAACTCCTGATTTCTCTATAAAATTATAAGGTCAGCAACAGTGAGCTTACATCTCATGTGGCAACAAAGGCTGTCACTGAATAGCAGCTGTCCTTTGTAGATAAAGCATTGGGTCTTTGTGTTATTAATCCTTAGCTGCCTGTTTAGCAACTAAGTTCTTGATGAAATAGATGACCTCAAGTTTCTTTCAGCTCTAATATTTCCACATTGAAGGTGAGTCATATAGCAAAAGGGCTTCCCAGTTGGTGATGGTTGTAAAGAACTCATTTGCCAATGCAGGAGACATGAGTCGCAGGTTCAATTCCTGGGGTCAGGAAGATCCCCTGGAGGAGGGCATGGCAACCCACTCCAGTATTCTTGCCTGAAGAATCCCATTGACAGAGGAGTCTGTCCAGAGGGCTATGGTCCAAAGGGTCACAAAGAGTCAGACATGACTGAAGAGACTTAGCATGCATGAATATAGCAAAAAGTCCATTCAACCTCTCTAAGCTTCAGCTCTACTGGAACACGGGGATAATAATTACCTTTGACTACCACTTGAGCTTTGGAGAGACAGCATGAAATTGTGGATGGTGACTGCTTCACCCAGTTCCATGCACATAGAAAGTGCTTGATAAACAGCAAAGGTAAGAGCATAATGAATCAAATTCAATTCTTCTCTTATGGCCAATCCAATCTAAATCACCATTGACATTCTGCTTCTTCTCTTCCAAGTGCACCATTTGTCCCACCCCAAACCAACTATTTGCCTCTAATCTTCAGATACACTTTGTTCAGTTAATAATAAACAGGTGGAGATTCCTGAATGAGGTGCAGCAATGTAAAGAAAACAATTTTAAGTGTCTCGAGTTCTCACAGTCCCTATTTCTGATTGAACTAGCTGTCAATACGGGATTCGCTATAAGCTTTGATGCTACTTACTGCTCTTGCCAGGTACACAATGTACCATAGGTTATTACTGTTAAACACAAGTAACAGAGAGCTCACGCTGGGCTTCCCTTTCATGCAAAAGCCACCAGTGAGCCCTAGAGAGTGAGCTCCCACGGGAGCATCTGTCACAGTGTCCCTGCCGCTTCAAGTTACTCTGAAGTCACTCACACACAGTGAGTCACCCAGTCACTCACTAGCTCATTTCCTCAGCCACACACTTCATCTATCAGACTGCTTTATTAATCTCGGAGCCGAAGCCAGCCTGTTCCCATATGTGATCGCCACAGATGTGCCCATACTTTAAAGACTCATATCTAAGTTAATTTTGAGATACACATAACATTACTGTATGTGTACAGTTGTTGCAAAAAATTTTTTTTCTGATTTCTATCCAACAATACTTTAGGTTAAAAAAATATAACAAAAATAAGATAATCTGTACCTTCCTCAGAGTTTGTTTGATTGGGATTTTTACCCACAACTGGGTGTTATTTATATGACCTCAGAGCATGCAGCATTCTGCTGACTTTCAGCCCAGCTGAAGGCTGAAACTGAGGCAGATGGCAATGGGGCTGCCAGAGGGAAGCCCACAGTCAGACTTGCATCCTCTAACTGAATCTCCTCTCCTCCCAGCTGCACAATGACCACCCTCCCCCAAGCATCAGTCCCTCCAACCCATACTCTGCAGAGCTCTCAGAGAAAGAGATTTAACACAGAAGTGTCTTTGTGTCACTCCCCTGCTCAAGACTCTTAAGTCATTTGCTATTACCCAAAAGTAGATCCCGGGCTTCCCTGGTGGCTCAGATGGTAAAGAATCCACCTGTGATGCAGGAGACCTAGATTCCATCCCTGGGTTGGGAAGATCTCCTGGAGAAGGACATGGCAACCCACTCCAGTATTCTTGCCTGGAGAACTCCAGGGACAAAGGAGCCTGGCAGGGTCACAAAGAAGCAGACACAACTGAGTGACTAACACAACACAAAAGATAAATCCTACAGCCCTGCATGACCTAGACCCCGCCGAGCTCTCTGCATCTTCTTCCTGTCCTTGCCCTCAAAGAACACACTACCTTTTCTCCAGGCTGTGGACCTCTTCTCCCCACCGTTAATTCCACTCTTCCTTCAAGCGTCAACTCAAGCATTGCTCTCTTCCGTGGTTCCCTTAGGAAAACTTAGCTGCCTCTTTCTTTACTCTCCTGAATGTTGTTCACACATAACTATGGCAACCACCATGTTTATTTGCCTATGTGTGAGCTTCCTGAAAGCAGGAACCGAATCTTTAAATATTTTTACTCCAAGCGCCTAATACGGTGTTAAGCATGTTGTAGGCAACTGGATATTTGCTGAATATTGAATTAATGAACCTGCTTTGTTTCCATGGCCTATATATTTACAGATTCCATTTTGTAAAGTCATAAGCCTGTTCTTATTACCACTATAACTAATTAACAGTGTATTTCTGCACATCTTTCATTTCAAATACATTTTGCTTTCATTTATTCCTTTGGGACAGTTCATCTGTTATGCTTAATATCTATTAACAACAACAAACGGTGCGATTCCATCAATACAGTGAGATCATTATTTTGCTGACTCTTACAACATGAAACTTTTTAAGCATCCATAGTATATTTGTTATGAAATTTAGAGGATGATTATGCCACAGAGTACTTTGAGAATTACTTAAAAAATATATAATCAGACTAGTTAGATGACAAAGATTAAAAAATTAAGAGGTTTTTACTTATCATCACCCAGTTCTAAAAAAAAAAAAAACACAATTTCTGTTTTCTGAATCTATTGATACAGCTCAATTTTTATGAAAGTCCCCTCCTTGTTCCATTCACTGTTTAAATCTTTCCACAGCTAAAGGCATGCACTCTGCCAACCACTATGGAGAAGCAGTGAAATCATTATAAAATATAATAAACTCTTACATTAAACGAGCCAAAGCCTGAATTCTTTACAGTGACATAACTGTGTCTCTTCTTCGTTAAATTCTGAAGATGTAACCACTACCTACCTTGGTGAAATAGCCCTCGTGCATGTTTAGCCCGAAACTGAAATGAGCTAACCTACGTTTCGTAATCATTCACGGAGAAAATTGTGGCTGTAGAGAATGGCCTGCTGTCTGTGAACAGGACCATGCACCTCAGTGGTTTCAAGTCCACAGTTGCTTCTTTAGTGGTAAACATTTAGTTTACCTGGGTTCACACCCTTGACTTTCACTTGGACAAACCTGAAAGCTCCAGCGAGCTAGAACTGCCAACTTTTGCATAGTTTTCTATCCACAACCATCAATCTCTCCCTGGCAATAAAAGGAGACTAAACCTTGGTTTGCCCCAGCGTCACCTGGGAAGATGATGAATCTTTCATTGCATCTGAGCCAAGGATGACGTTACCCAGCAAAGTAAACTCAGTGTACAATGTTCTACCAGTTCTATAATTTGGGGAGTTGGATTCTCTACACACAATATGGCATATTTCCTGGAGAGGCTAAAGGAGCCAGTTGCTTTTACTGGTGCCAAGTGTCTGCCCAGTGATTTAAAACACCTTCCCTTTTGGTTTTTTACTGTTCAGTGTTCATTCCCTTGGTTAACGTTGGTGTCATATCAAATGAAGTCACCAAACCTCAGGGAGGAGACAACTTGCCTCCAAATAAAGTAGCATATTATGCTGAGGCAATGTTTGGTCAGAACTGAAAAAGAATGCCTGGGGCACAAAGCTGGTATGAACACAGCTGGTCTACAGATGTGTGCAGTGTTCATTAAAAACCTATACTGTACATATGTTAAGCTAAAATCAGGTTTCAATTAGGTAAGGATATTGGCTCAGATGGTAAATAATCTGCCTGCAATGTGGGAGACCTGGATTCAGTCCCTGGGTTGGGAGGATCCCCTGGAGGAGGGCATGGCAACCCACTCTGGTATTCTTGCCTGGAGAATCCCCATGGACAGAGGAGCCTGGAGGGCTACAGTCCATGCGGTCGCAGAGAGTCGGATATGACTGAGAAACTAAGCACACACACATATAAGAGAGAAACCTGAGTTCCACCAATCACATGAAGAGGAGTACTTCCCATCCCTGGGTTTATAGACTTGAGATCTGCTTTATCAAGCTGATGCTAATTTAAATATTCATAGGACAGAATAAAAGACGAAGGTTAGTTGTCTAGGGAATAAAGAATAGTAGATTTTGAAAGCCAGTAATGGGACCTAAGAGGAGCTGGAGTTATTTCTGTTTTATAGGTGTTATGGGGCTTTGATCAAGGAAGCTTTGAAAAGATCTTTATGTTACAATTAAGGCCCAGGATCTTTTGGGTGTGCCCTCAGGTAAGCATCCATGTGAGGTTACATGAACTAAATCTTCATCTTGAGAACAAAGTATTTTCTTTTTTTTGGCTACACCAGGTCTTAGTTGCAGCACAAGGGACCTTTCTTGCATCATGCGGGATCTTTTGGCGCACTTACTCTCTCGTGGTGGCATGGATTTAGTAGTTGTGGCATGGGGGCTCTCTAGTTGTGGCACACAGTCCTAGTTGCTCCAAGGCATGTGGGATCTTAGTTCCCCAACCAGGGATCATGTCCCCTGCATTGTAAGGTGGATTCTTAACCATTGGATCCCCTGGAGAAGGAAATGGCAACCCACTCCAGTATTCTGACCTGGAGAATCCCATGGACAGAGGAGCCTGGCAAACTACAGTCCATGTAGTCACAAAGAGTCAGACACAACTGAAGCAACTTAGCACAAACCACCGGGGAAGTCCCCAGCAAACTGTATTTTTAAATCTACGCAGACCCAGATATTGTCACAGATGCAAATCGGGCCTCTCTTCCAATTCTTTGAAGACTGAGTTCTTGAAGAAATCAAACTAGGCGTCAATATGGAAGAAAGGCAATTTTCTCAGCATTCTTCAACATTTTTCAAATAGAAAAAGAATTTAAATAGTTGTAATATTGAACTCTTTCCAAAGAGAGCTGTTCTCTGCAGAGTAACACCTTCTAAAACAAATAAGAGAAAAAATATCTTTGTAATTTTACTTCAAAGACAGCATTCCAGAAACTAAATAAATTAGAAAATCAGTGTGTATTTCAACTTTCAAATTAGTCATTACATTTCCTTTAACCTGGGCGAGTAAATACACGGCATGAGTTTTGTCAGACCTCTCTCCCGGATCACGAATTGGCTGTGGCATTTTTGGTTGTTGAGCCTGAATACATTCCCAGAATTCGCAACACTTCACCTGAATCACCTCGACTAGTACATTAGATTAGATTAAGTTCCTGGTCACAGAATATATGTTTAACATTTCTGTTCTCAATTCCTTTAAAATAAAAGTGATTAATTCTTATGTGTTGTGTGTGCGAGTGCTAAGTCATTTCAGTCGTGTCTGACTCTGTGTGACCCTATGGACCATGACCAGCCAGACTCCTCTGTCCACGGGATTCTCCAGGCAAGAATACTAGAGTGGGTTGCCATGCCCTCCTCCAGGGGATCTTCCTGACCCAGGGATTGAACCTGTGTCTCTTACATCTCCTGCATCAGGAGGCAGGTTCTTTGCCACTAGCGCTACCTGGGAAGCCCTTTTATGTGCTACTGCTTTGCAAATTAGGTAGCAAGTAAATTCTTTCATGACTGATTCATGTTGAGGCTGCCAGAAAACAACAAAGTTCTGTAATTATCCTTCAATTAAAAAATGAATAAAATTTTTAAAAGTGATGCCTAAGTAGTCTGGCTAAACACAAAGCCGATCAAACCTCACCAAGGACACAATAGTGAAGGAAACAATGATGCTTATTTGACTGCTGTGGTGGAAGTTCTGAGAAAGAGACTCCCCAGAATGCATGACTGTATCTTCAACTCTCACCTTATATCTAACTCAAACGCTGAAGTTACGAGGGTTGATGACTCATTCAGAATCATCAGTGGAGTCTGGGATTTCACTCAGAGCAATATGATAACCAGTTAGAACCTAGTACTCTGGAATAAAATGCACATAATTCTGAGTACTAAGTTGATATATCGAATTACTCGAAAAGAGAATTCATTGGTGGCATTATTAAAAAATCATAAAACATTTATAGACCACCTCTTAACTAATGTTATCAATTTATACCACTTTGGAATAATATAAGTCCAAATTAGTAACAAGTCTTACTAGTAGACTTTTTGTTCCATGTTGAGGCAGCACGGAATGAGAGGGAAAAACATGCTTGAGGACAATTTTCTTAAAAAGCTATTGACTTGCTATGTTTAGGTTGGTTTATTACTTTGAAATGTGGATGCTGCATAAATGTTATAAACAAAATTCAAAGGCAAACTACAAAATGGAAACATTAGTTGCAGGTACTATGTATAAGTATGTCATTAATATACTTATTAATTATTAATATGAGAACAATATCAACAATTAAAGATAATTATTAAAGAGCTCCTATAAATCAAAAACACTAATACATTAAAAAGTAGGAAAAGAGCAGCAACAGTTGATTCACAAAGAGAATAAATGAACTTCTCCTCTAACATGAAAATACATTCAATTTTATATACATACAAAAGTACGTTTAGAAAATTAGTGAAATTTACAGCAGAACAAGAACATACCATTAACAGAGAAAGAGTTAGAAAACCAATTGCTGGTGAGGGTATGGTGAGATGATACTCATACACAAGGCAGGAAAATGTAAATTGATATGAGGTAGTACATATAACAATCTCCTCTTCTTCTTTCTGCAAAGTAATTTGACAAATTGTATAAAGACCTCTCAAAATAGTCATTCATTTTAATCTGATAATCCCAACTTCTGAGCCTTTATTCTTAAGATATAATTAAAGATGCAACCAGAAACTTATTCACAAGGATTCTTATCAGTGTTTCAATAATAGTATTAGATTCAAAATCCCAGAGCAGTAAAGATGACTTGTTAATAGATGACCAATAATCTGGTCATCACATTACTTACCATTAAGTAAATTATGGTTATTGATTGATTGATAAGGTTCATTAATTCATAAAATAAGAATTATATATGAAACCGATTTACAATCATAATTGATTGTAAATTATGGTTATTATTGATTGATAAGGTTCATTAATTCATAAAATAAGAATTACACATAAAACTGTATCTATAGTATAATGCTAATTTTGTGAATATAGTAGTTAAGTTACTCAAAAGGACAGAATTTAGGAAATACATCAGATTATTCTGCAATTATTTATGGGTGGTGAAATTGTGCATGATTTTTTTCTTTGTACTTATTTTTTCCAAATAGTCTAGAGTAAACATATATTACTTTGGCATTAAAATATAGCTTTTGAAAGTAAGATATGAAAAGGTCATATTATTATGAGCGAGAGGGACAAACAGAAGGATGAAAGGACTCGCAAAGAATACTTTGTATTGCTTTGTCGTGCCTCTTTTTCCGGTCATGTCTGGCATGTGGGATCTTCGCTCCCTGAGCAGGGAAGGAACCCATGCCCCCCTGTGTTGGAAGTGTCGAGTCCTCGCCACTGGACCACCAGAGAATTTCTTGACAAGGAATGTGGATGACTGAAATTCTAGTGTAATGTATTATAAAATATGCATAGTAATTCCCAGCAAGGCATGTGTGATGACAGAGCAGTCTTCCCAGCACAATAAACCCAAGAGTAATCACACATTACCTGGTCATCTGGAATTACTCTGTGTAGAGTTTAGGCTATCTCTTCTTCTCTTGTTCTTCTCCTCCTACTCTATTTCCTTAAGTTCTCTTCTTACTTGAAGTCTCATCTCCCCCATGAAATCTTTATGCACCTCAATGAACTGCAGCCTCTCTTCCACTAGGAATCTAGAGTATACATTGTCTATATCTCTCATTTTGTACTTAGACTTTATTGTCCTGTTTTTTAGTCTTTTTTTTTTACCTTGGAGATTTGATGCCCCAAATGGATTTTTAAACTCCACCAAGATAGGGAGAATATTGAAAATTCTTTTGTAGCCCTATTTAGACCTTCAAGAAATATCTCATGAGCACATAGTATGTGCTACACATGAGCTCCCCCCAATCTAGTGGGATACTTGGTGCCATTCATACTCAGTGCAATCTGCAACAAACTGTGACAACATAATGCAAGCAGTGCTGCACTCAATATGTCAGCAAATTTGGAAAACTCAGCAATGGCCGCAGGACTGGAAAAGGTCAGTTTTCATTCCAATCCCAAAGAAAGGTAATGTCAAAGAATGCTCAAACTACCACACATTTGCACTCATCTCACACACTAGTAAAGTAATGCTCAAAATTCTCCAAGCCAGGCTTCAGCAATATGTGAACCGTGAACTTCCTGATGTTCAAGCTGGTTTTAGAAAAGGCAGAGGAACCAGAAGTCAAATTGCCAACATCCGCTGGATCATCAAAAAAGCAAGAGAGTTCCAGAAAAACATCTATTTTTGCGGATCACAGTAAACTGTGGAAAATTCTGAAAGAGATGGGAATACCAGACCACCTGACCTGCCTCGAGAGATATCTGTATGCAGGTCAGGAAGCAACAGTTAGAACTGGACATGGAACAACAGACTGGTTCCAAATAGGAAAAGGAGTCCGTCAAGGCTGTATATTGTCACCCTGCTTATTTAATTTATATGCAGAATGCATCATGAGGAACGCTAGGCTGGAGGAAGCACAAGCTGGAATTAAGATTGCCAGGAGAACTATCAATAACCTCAGATATGCAGATGACACCACCCTTATGGCAGAAAGTGAAGAATAACTAAAGAGCTTCTTGATGAAAGTGAAAGAGGAGAGTGAAAAAGTTGGCTTAAAGCTCAACATTCAGAAAACTAAGATCATGGCATCTGGTCCCATTACTTCATGACAAATAGATGGGGAAACAGTGGCTGACTTTATTTTTCTGGGCTCCAAAATCACTGTGGATGGTGATTGCAGCAATGAAATTAAAAGACGCTTGCTCCTTGGAAGGAAAGTTATGACCAACATAAACAGCATATTAAAAAGCAGAGACATTACTTTGCCAACAAATGTCCATCTAGTCAAGGCTATGGTTTTTCCAGTAGTCATGTATGGATGTGAGAGTTGGACTGTGAAGAAGGCTGAGCACCGAAGAATTGATGCTTTTGAACTGTGGTGTTGGAGAAGACTCTTGAGAGTCCCTTGGACTGCAAGGAGATCCAACCAGTCCATCCTAAAGGAGATCAGTCCTGGGTGTTCATTGGAAGGACTGATGTTGAAGCTGAAACTCCAATATTTTGGCCACCTGAGATGAAGAGCTGACTTATTTGAAAAGACTCTGATGATGCAAAAGATTGAAGGCAGGAGGAGAGGGGGATGACAGAGGATGAGATGGTTAGATGGCATCACCGACTCAATGGACATGAGTTTGGGTAAACTCTGGGAGTTGGCAATGGATAGGGAGGCCTGGCATGTTGTGGTTCATGGGGTCGCAAAGAGTCGGGCACAACTGAGCGACTGAACTGAACTGAATGAAGTAATGAAAAGAGAAATGACAAAGAACAAGGTATTTATTTCCTATTGCTGCCATGACAAATCACCAGAAAATTTAACAACACAGAACAGCATTCATTTATTAGCTCAGAGCTTTTGGGTCAGAAATCTAGCTGTGGTATAGTTCAGACAGGTCTTCTGTTTAGAGCTCCATAAGAGTAAAATCACGGTGTCAGCATGGTTGCATTCCTTACTGGAAGTTCTGGGGAAGAATCCACTTCCAACCTTATTCAGGTTGTTGGCAGAATTCAGTTTCTTGAAGTTGTAGGAGTGGGGTCCCTGAGTCTTTGTTGGGTTTTTGCTGGGAAGCTCTTAACTGCCTTAAGGACTCTCTTTGATTCTTGCACAAGTCTCCTTACATCTCAATACCAGCAACAGTGCATTGAATCCTTCTCATACTTGGACTCTCTCTGACATCTTTTCCTGCATCTTTCTTGCTTCCCATTGGAAAAAATTTCTCTGCTTTTAAGGATGCATGGGATTAAGTTAGGTCTACCTGAATGATCCAGGATAATCTTCCCAGTTTCAGGTCCATAACCTTAATTACATCTGCAAAGTCTCTTCGTCTTATAGCAAAACATATTCACAGGAGCCAGAGATTAAGGTGTAGACATCTCTGGGGGCCATTTTGCCTACCACAAATGGTAATAATAAAGAACAAGTGTATGGAATACTCCACACTGAAAAGGAGTCAAGATATGGACCGAGAAATTAAACTGAATCCCAATGCTTTCTCTTCTTAGGAGAAATATTTCTGTTATGAGCCTGATTTCCTGATAACCGGATCTAGAACACATTGGTGACCTTTTGTTTGCCAGTGTTTTGAATTAGCAGAAACCATTTTGAGCCACAGCTGAGTTTTCTCCTAATTACCTAAATTCCAATTTTATTGGTTTGACTAATTTATTCTCATTTTTGTCCTAACATCCGTGAGATGCTGAGAAACCCAAGGAACAAGAGAAGTTTGTCTGGGGGTGTTGAGGACAAGGATATTCGAGCTGTGTGTTACCTCATACACTGAATTATGCAATTTCTCCACAAGACGAGATCAGCTCCTGCGGTAAATAAAAAGAGCACCTGGGATGTGGGAGCATTAGAGAATGCCGTCTGTCCTCTTCGGGAATGGAAAGAACAGAGTGGTCAACGACTCACCCCATGGCACCACAAACAGACTTTCAAGAGATTGTGGAGGGGACAATGCCAAATTCATATGACAGACAGCTCTTTAATGCTTGTACAGTGCCACTTATTCATCTGAGAAGGCGAAAGGAAATGCTTTCAACCCTGATCCCAGACACAGAAAGGAGCCCAGGTTCACGCCCCTCCCTGCCAAGAACAGAGTGCCTCTCAACTTCATCTTGCCCATGAGATGAACCAGCCACCCAGGTCTGTAAATGACATCACATCTTGAGGGGTGAAGAAAATAAAACTGTGGTATTTTTTTCCTTAGCATGAAATGCATTCACAGTCCATTTCCACTGCTATGTCTGGGCACTAATGTTAGCTGGAAAGAAAGATAAGTAAAGAAGAAAAATTTTCAGTAGTTGATATTTGATTTGGGGAGGCAATCAAATTAGAAAATGTGGGCAGAGGTGTTTTGTGAATTTGAAGCAGAAGATTTAAAAAAAAAAAAAAAAAAGATGGTTGCAATTACTATGCTCAATTCCAACTTGTTTATCTCATCAATGAGATAACTGACTCTAGAATAGCCTGACTTTCTCGGGATCATTTCCTTGCCCTAAGAACTGTCAAGGCTTACCTATCGCCCATTAGGGGGAAAAAAAGTTTAAATCTTTTAAATTTTCATTCAAGTCTTTTTCATCTTGATTCAGATTATCTTTAACATCAAATCACCAGTTAATTACTGAACAGCTACTAAGGTCATTCAGATGGTAAAGAATCTGTTGCAATGCAGGAGACCCAGGTTCTATCCTTGGGTTGGGAAGATCCCCTGGGGAAGGGAATGGCAGCCCACTCCAGTATTCTTGCCTGGAGAATTCCATGGACAGAGGAGCCTGGTGGTGTACAGTCCATGGGGTCACAAAGAGTTGGACACGACTGAGTGACTAACACTTTCACTTCATTTTTTTCCAGGTGCTGTGGGCATAGGCAGAATCACTAAGTTTGTTTTATTTCTTAAAATATGTTCTATTTCCCACAGGAGCGATAACTCTATATAAACTCATCTGCTTAACTATACTCTAAGCTGAAAACCTTGATTTTCCACCTTGGCATCTTATTCATGCCATCTCACTCCCCTAAAATGCTCTCCTCCTTCACTACCTCTTTCAAACCCTTACCCATCCTCCCAACGCAGCTTGAACATTCTTTTAGGACGCTTCCCCAAACACTACTAGACCAGTGGTCCCCAACAAGGGCAAATTTCCTTCTCAGGGAACATTTTTGATGATCATAATGGGTGGAGGGTGCTACTGGTTTCCATTAAAGGCCAAGGATAGTGCCAAACATCCTATAATGCATCAGTCAGCCCCATGACCAAGACTTCTCCAGCCCAAAATGTCAAGTATGCTTAGGGTAAACCACCCTGAATGAGAATAAAGTCAAAGCTCCTCCTCTCAACTACTATAACACAGAATGTGTCAACAATCTTTTAGCATTTAGCATATATTTTGTGTTCTTTTTCTACTTTCTCTGTCAGTATGTATACTTTTCCTAAGTGATTTGGAAGTTTATAAAAGAGAGGAACAACTTCATGCTGTTCAGCATGTCCTTCCATGTTTGATCTCATGCGTATAGCAAGCCCTGAAAAAACTCTATTGAGAACAGTGTTAAAATACACTTTACATCTTCATCTCCATCCTTTCCCTGCAAATAGATTCATCAGTACCTTTTTTCTAGGTTCCATATATGTGCATTAATATATGATACTTTTCTTTTTCTGACTCACTTCATTCTGTATAACAGGCTCTAGGTACACTGTGCTATGCTTAGTTGTTTGGTTGTGTCTGACTCTTTGCAACCCCATGGACTGTGCCTGCCAGGCTCTTCGGTCCATGGGGATTCTCCAGGCTCATGAGAAGTCGCCATATAAGTCAAGGAGTCCACTCTGGCTCTCTGTGATGACATGGAGGCAGGGGGTGGGGAGGGCTCAAGAGGGAAGGCATATATGTATAACTAAAGGAGTAC
>SJYT01014412.1:241486-262642 GCA_006410635.1 Cephalophus harveyi
GTGAGTCTGAGTGAACTCCGGGAGATGGTGATGAACAGGGAGGCCTGGTGTGCTGCGATTCATGGGGTCGCAAAGAGTCGGACACGACTGAGCGACTGAACTGAACTGAACTGATGGCTGATTTGTGTTGTACGGCAGAAACCAACACAACACTGTAGAGCACTTTTTGTCCAATTAAAAACTAAATCTAAAAAAAAAAAAAAAATACACTTCACTCTTCAATACCAGTGAGGACCCTGGCTTAGAGTTATCACTGCCATGTCTAACCAGCTCCAACATCTTCCAGACTCCCTCATTTTTACGCTATTATCTTCAGCCCTCCCTGCTTTCATGAAGATAGGAAATGTCAATGAAAAAAAAAAATGCCAGAATCCTAAACTGGTGAAAAGAGTTGGGCTCAGGTTGAAAAACCAGTGTCAAGTTTGGCACAATCCAAAGACATGGCCTTAAAGCTTTGTTTCATTTGATCATCCCTTTTCCCACATGCCCAGTTCATTACAGTACTCCGCTCTGCCTGTACAATCCCTCAAGAGACTGGAATAGAAAAGAGAAAAAGTCAAGTTCAGGAGGCAATGGCCCAACTTCAGCTGTGCCTGATGTAGGATGCAGTCTCCCCAGAGCAGGACGGGGTTAAAAACTTCACATGTCCTCAGCTCTGACGAGACTATCCTTCACCCTACTCTTCTCTGGAATTCAAAGTAAGTTCAATAGAGTTATAACTTCCCACATGATGTCTGCTTCTACACTCTTGTTTTTAAAAAATATCTAATTCTTCAAACAAAACCTTTCTCTGTCTCTTAAATTCATATTCTCTCTGGCACACTCTTTTCTCTTCTTCTTTCTCTCGCTCCTCCCCCCAACTCCCGTCTCTCTCTCTCCCTCCACCTGCTTTAACAATGCTCTCAGCATATGATTAGTCTTCCCAGAGGAAAATCAGTAATGATCAAAAGGAATGATCATTGTCTAACATCACTACTCTGCTGTTGCTGCTAAGTAACTTCTGTCATGTCTGACTCTGTGCGACCCCCTGGACAGAAGCCCACCAGGCTCCTCCGTTCCTGGGATTCTCCAGGCAAGAATACAGGAGTGGGCTGCCATTTCCTTCTCCAATGCATGCATGCATGCTAAGTCACTTTAGTCATGTCCAACTCTATGCAACCCCATGGACAGCAGCCCACCAGGCTCCTCTGTCCACAGGATTCTACCCTAACAAAGCTGAAAAATATTATTTTTTAGAACAAATATTTCTACGAACCCAAGATTAACCAAATAGGAAATATTTCTAAGATTCTATTCTATTGGGTGCCTGGCCTATCCTTATAACTAATCCAAAAGACTCTAGGGAGAACAGAACCACATCCTCATTAAAGTTTTTACTAGACAGAGATTTTGAGTGGGAGGAAGGGGAGGAAATGATTTTGCTCCCAGATAGGGTTGCCACATTTAGCAGATGAAAATACTGGAGGCCCAGTTAAATCTGAATTTCAGATAAAGAACAAAAAGGGCTTTTAAATAAGCACTTCATATGAAATTATTTTTATTTACTCTCACAACAGCTTTAAAAGATAGGTATGGGCTTTGCAGGTGGCACTAGTGGTAAAGAACACACCTCATGATTCAGGGGACACAAGAGCCACAGGCGTGGTCCTTGGGCCGGGAAGATCCCCGGAGGAGGGCATGGCAGCCCAGTCCAGTATTCTTGCCTGGAGAATGCCATGGACAGAGGAGCCCGGTGGCCTACAGTCCTTAGGGTCACACAAAGTCGGACACAACTGAAGCGTCTTAGCACACACGCATTATGCATGGATGGAGCTTCGAGAGGTTAAACAGATTTTCTCAGGCTCAAAGCTGACAAGGAATGGATTTGAATCTAGGTCTGATTTCAGAGTCCAATGGCTTGAAAATTCTGATATTTACCAAGTCAAAACATACTCCTCATGTCATCAAAATAAAGTTTTTAATATAAATACATCCCATTCAGAAAAACATATTTAAAAATCATTCATTTTCTTATCTAACATTCAGATTTTACTGTTGTTGTTTTTTTTGTTCAGTAGCTCAGTCATGTCCGAATTTTTGCAACCCTATGGACTGCAGCATGCCAGGCTTCCCTGTCCTTCATCATCTCCCGGAGCTTGCTCAAAACTCATGTCCAGTAAGTCGGTGATGCCATCCAACCAGCTCATCCTCTGTCATCTCCTTCTCCTCCTGCCTTCAATCTTTACCTACGTTAGGGTCTTTTCTAATGAATCGGCTCTTTGCATCAGGTGGCCAAATTATTGAAGCTTCAGCTTCAGCATCAGTCCTTCCAATGAAACCAGCATCCTGTGTTTTAGCTGATTAACCATCTGCAGGGGCATTTGGCAAAGTCTAGAGATAGTTTTAGGTGTCAAGACTAGGGAGGATGAGGCTTCCCAGGTGGCACAGTGGTAAAGAATCTGGCTGCCAATGCAGGGGATGCGGGTTCAACCCTGGGTCCGAGAAGATCTGACATGCTGCAGAGCGGCTGGGTCCACGCACCACAACTACTGAGCCTGGGAGCGGTAACTACTGAAATCACGTGCCCTAGACCCTGCCTTCTGCAGCAAGAGGAAATGCTGCAATGAGAAGTGCTTGCGCTGCAACCAGAGAGTGGCCCATGCTCACTGCAACTAGGGGAAACCCTGCATGGTGACAAAGACCCAACATGGCCAAAATAAATAAAATTATATAAAAAAAAAAAAAAAGACCAGGAAGAATGGGGTCATCCCTGGAGGTCCAGTGGTTATGATTCCATAATTCTACTGCAGGAGGTACGGGTTCCATCCTGGTCAGGTAACTAAGATCCCACACGCAGCACTGTGTGGACCCAAAAAAATCAGTGAAAAATAAAAACACTAAGGAGTATGCTACTGGCATGGGTAAAGGTTGGGGCTGCTAAACATCCTACAATGCATAGGACAGCCCCCCACAACAAAGAACTGTCTACTCCAAAATGACAGTAGATTTAAGCTTGAAAAACTCCGATCTAGAATCACCTTTCGGAACAACTAATCTGCCCTCTTCTTTTAGCGTGAGAGGAACAGAAGACCTGGGGACTCCAAGACGCAAGCTCTAAGCCTCACCACTAATTACTTGCAAAGTTGGTCAACTTGGAGGCACAGCCAGAACACTAGTTCCATTTCTGTGTGGCCCGGAAATGTTACCTACTAAAGCAGATACACTTAAGCCTTCCAAGTGTATTCCTTCAGGCTTCTCCAATAGAGAACACCAGTCAAGCCCCTGGGTGGCCTCTGGCTGGGAGGAAAAGGAGGTATAGGGCTTGGGACGAAATTTTTGTTCAAATATTTTTCCAGATCTTTTTCCCCAAACTTAATTTTATTTATAGGAAAGGAAAGGACAAGTGAAAATTCTGGCTTGAAATGAGTTACAATTGTGCTTCTTCCCTCCCCAACCCCACTCTCACTTTTTCTTTGACCTACAAAGGTACATTGTCTGGGTCCTGGAGAGAGCTTAACTTTTTCCTTTTTCAAGATCTCTCTGCTCTTGGATGAGGGAAAATGGCTTAAATGGAAAGCAACCCATAGAAGTTAGTTATTAAGCGTTACAAAGGGAAAATAAGGTTATTGATGAAACGTACTAGAGATTATTTGGGGGGTGGCCAAATGTCAGAGGCCTGTGGAATAACATGAAGTGGTGTACTGAAAATGTATTCAGACGTCAATTCTTGCCACATAAGGGTTTGCCTGGAGGCCCCAAAGCAAGCAGCATGGCTCATCTAAGCGCAGAGCCGGCCAAGATAATCCAATGACCTAAGAATCTAATGACACTATACTCTGTCTCTGATCCTGCTTGGTTGTATTTTAACAGACCAATTTTTATTGCTTCTTTTCTGTGAGTGTCTGTAATGATTCCCCGCCACTGGCTTACTGAAAAATTTTTTCTTATATTATGACTTGAGGTTTCTCGAATGCAGTTTTTTAAAATGTTCATTCAGCATGTTATTAATTATTAATATGATATTTTGGCAGGTCTGAAGAGGAGCAATTGCTTTAACCACATCATCTAACTAAGGAAATACTCATCTTACAAAAAGAATTTTTACATGAAACATAAAAATGAATTTAAGAAAGGCATATACTATTGGAGATTTGGGGGAGTTTCTCACTTCCTTCCCAGTCCTCTCAGCTCGTTGTCAAGCTTGCAAACTAAAGTTTAAAACTTTGCCTTATCCTTGCCCTTTCCAGCCCTGGTACAATAACTTCTGAATCAACTGCTTTTTAAAATACGCTTGGAGCATTCACTCTGTCACTGTTATTTATATTAACATCCACATTCCCTTATGTGCCCTGCTTAGTCACTTCAGGTGTGTCCACCTCTTTGCATGGCTATCCATGGACTGTAGCCCGCCAGGCTCCTCTGTCCATGGGATTCTCCAGGTGAACCTAGAACCTATTATACAAAGTGAAGTAAGTCAGAAACAGAAAGATAAATACCATATTCTGAAGCATATATACAGAAGCTAGAAAAATGGTACTGAAGAATTTATTTACAGGACAGCACTGGAGAAACAGAGAATAGACTTATGGACATGGGGAGAGGGGAGGAGAGGGTGAGATGTACGGAAAGAGTAATATGGAAACTTACATTACCATATGTAAAATAGACAGCCAATGGGAATTTGCTGTATGGCTAAGAAAGTCAAACAGGGGCTCTGCATCAATCTAGAGGGGTGGGGTGGGGAGGGAGATGGGAGGGAGGTTCAAAAGGGAGGGGATATATGTATACCTATGGCTGATTCAGGGTGAGGTTTGACAGAAAACAAATTTCTGTAAAGAATTATCCTTCAATTAAAAAATAAATAAATTCTTTTTTTAAAAAAAAAATACTGGAGTGGGTTACCATGCCAAGAATGCCAAGATCCTCCTCCAGGGGATCTTCCCCACCCAGGAGCCGAACCTGCGTCTCTGTGTCTGCTGCATTGCAGACAGATTCTTTACCCAATGAGCCACCTGGGAAGCTCTCCATATTTCCTTACAGACACATAATTTCCAGTTCCATTTTTTTACTAGAGTGCATTTTAATAGGATGCATTTCAACGGCAGCTTTGCAATTGTCAGATGGTTCCTGTCTCTTAATATTTAGGTTACCTGTACACTTTGCATTCCCAAGAGAAATACAAGATAATTTTCAGACCCCTCAAGACAGTTGTGCATTTCCTAGAAGCCAACATTTCCAAATATTTACATTAACTCCAATCAAATGTTATTTTGAGAAGTAAATGCTTCTGACTCATGGTTCTAATTTTCATCTTATTTGGGAAACACTTGGGCCCCAACACAGCCAGTGGAGAAGGTAGTGGTCCCATGACTAGGAGCCCCCCAGAATTGCCTCTGCCAGTGGCTCTGGACCTAAAAGACAGTAGGAAATCTCCCCAGCCCAACAGATTAAGGCATGTCTAATGATTCTCTGCTAAGAATCACAAGTATCTGTTGCATCCCCAAAACTATAACCTTCTTCAAAGAATATGAGGCACCATCAAGTTGAGTAGAATTGCCATACCTCTTTGCTACACAGCAAATATATAAAGATTTTAAAGACATTAAATTACTTCCCCAGAACATAATACCTTTTGGAGAAAGTTACCTTCCAGCCATTCTAAGACACTCAACTGCTAAACACTTTTTTGATGACTTAAGATCATTTCATGTACATTTATATATTTTAAAAAAGAAACAATGCCCTGAGGAAAATGTCATGTCCTAAGCAAACAGCTGAATTTTGTCCAGGAGTAACATTAGACATTAAATTACTTCTGAAGTTGAAAATTCAGTATCAACAAGTTATTTTACAAAGCAAATACCTTAGAATTTCAGCTATCTTAGAGGGAAGTAATTATCAGAATAATTGATAATGATTTTCATTTTCCAGTAAGGCTTGACTCAATATCCAAATTAAAAGTTCTTTCCAAAATGAAAATTCATCAACTATTTCTGAGATGCCATTGTGAACCCCAGAAAATAACTATGTTTTTATACATGTCATCTCAGAAGATAACGAAGGCCATATGGCCAAATTCAGTATACTGAAATTCATAGACTGAGCTTTTCTGCATGTTAAAAAAAAAAAAATTCATTGAATTAGAATACTTGTTAGTGTTTTAATTTTCCAGCTCTTGTGGACATGATTTATTTATAAGAGAGATAAGATGTGTTGGTAAAAATAGAATCGGTACAAACAAGCTGGTTTATGAAGAATTATTTAGTACTTTCAAGTTTTTCTGTGGCCAAGATGTTGGGCATATAATTCATGTGGTGTTTACTGTAATAGCTGCCCCCCACCTCCCTTTCTATCTGAACTTTCAATTTTGTTACAGTCATCTCAACAAACCTAATTCCAGTAAATCAGATCTCTCCTACTCTGTTTTTTGCTTTGTGGGTTTTTAAATCTCTTTAATTCCTCTGCCCGTTTTTAAAATATTTATTTATTTTTGGCCGCATCGAGTCTTAGTTGATGGCACCCGGGCTCTGTAGTTGTGGTGCATGAGCTTTGTTGTTCTGGCATGTAGGATCTTAGTTCCCTGACCAAGAATTGAACACATGTCTCCCCCATTGGAAGGCAGATTCTTAACCACTGGACCACCAGGGAAGTCCCCCGCTCCTATTCTTTGAATCTAGTTTTTAGAGAACTTTAACCCACCAAAAATGTATAATAATAACAATAGCTAACACATACAGCCCTACTATGCCTTAGGCATTGCCCTAAGCTAAATCATCTTGCATGATGATCAGAGCTAGCTTATAAAGTTGGTGCCATTACCCAGATGAGGAAACTGAGGCACAGAGAAGTTAAGTCCTTTGTGTAATATTGCTGCTGCTAAAAGTCAGGCAGTTGGGTTCCAAAGTCCATTATTTTACTGCCTATTTAACATCATAGGCATATGAGATCATAACATATGACAAACCCAGAAAAGGTACTAAAAAGCAGAGACATTACTTTGCCAACAAAGGTCCATATAGTCAAAGCTCTGGTCATGTAAGGTTGTGAGAGTTGGACCATAAAGAAAGCTGAGCACCAAAGAATTGATGCTTTTGAACCGTGGTGTTGGAGAAGACTCTTGAGAGTCCCTTGGACTGCAAAGGGATCAAACCAGTCCATCGTAAAGGAAATCAGTCCTGAATATTCATTGGAAGGACTGATGCTGAAGCTGAAGCTACAGCTTCAGCTGAGGCGAAGAGCTTTTGACCACCTGATGCAAAGAGCCGACTCATTAGGAAAGACCCTGATGACGGGAAAGACTGAAGGCAGGAGAAGAAGGGGCCGACAGAGGATGAGATGGTTGGATGGCATCACTGACTCAATAGACATGAGTTTGAGCAAGCTCCAGGAGATGGTAAAGAACAGGGAAGCCTGGCATGCTATAGTCCATGGGTCCCAAAGAGTCAGAAATGACTGAGTGTCTGAACAAAAACAACATAACAAAAGAATATTTATTGACTTGGACCTAGAATTTTCCCCTTGTTTAAAATTATGTTTACATGCAATGGAATCACATTTTTTTTAACTCAATACAACATTATGAATATTTTTCAAAGCCTTCATAGAACTAAGAGAAAAACTACATCTATTATTCTTAAAGCACAGAGCCAGTTGAGAAGCTTGTCCTGATTGGGGTATCATTTCCCCCAGGAAACTTGCAGTCTGAGACACATGGTATAGTAGGAGTCATGACTGGACTAGAATTTGATCCTAGATCCTAGGGGCGTGGGCAATTATTTAATTTCTCTGGACCCCTTTTATTCTCTGATTTTCAAAATAAGGGTGTTAAATGAGGTAATCTCCAGATTCTTTGCATTGAGGCGCCTGAACACACACACTGGAAAACAAGCAGTGAAGAATTCTGAGTGTGTGCATGTGACACACGGGCTTTTTGGAAGATAAGACAGGGTGTGAATGATCGGTAGGGTAACAGAAGGCAGAAGGCAACTATATGAACTTTCAGGGGACAGTGGGGGACAGTGGCTTGTGCAGAGGCATGGCAGCCCCAAGGTAATCAGGGCGTGATGAGCTGTCGGCAGTGCCCCTTCCTAATCTGTGCATCTTTACCTCTCTCTCTGCCTGCACCCTCAGTCTCCTTGTTCACGCCCCACATTTGGCACAATCCTTCCTGTTGCTTCTCTTTCTCACCCCACCAGTGTGAAGCCCATAAGGACCTGCCCTTTCTGAATATCTCATTTTTTTAGGGCCCGGCTCCATATACATTACAACCAGAAGTGATGTTTGAAACATTTAACCACCAATCAGAATGATGCCAGCTACACAGCTGAAATGAGGTTTTGAGGCTCCCTGCAGCCTAAGTTTGAATGCTCTTGTTTCTGCATTGTAGAGGCGCCCAGAGACTCCCAAGGGAGGGGTCGCACAGCTGCAACGGCAGGGTCCCCAGCCAAATGGGAGCTCGCTGGCTCCATTAGAACAGACAGCAGCTGTAAACAATCAGTTCACCCATCCTAGCACGTACCAACTTAGTATAACCTCTGCCAAGAACAAAAATAATTGAAAAGAAGATTAAATCTTTATCAGTTAAATCATATATATGCAAGCACACATCTGTGTGTGCATGTGTATATGTGCATACACAGACCAGTAGACGTGGATATATATAGCTGCGCACAGCACCTGCTTCAAAAAAATCCCCTTCTGCCCTCACTCTAAACTCTAGAAAATTCTCTCTGAAACTCAAGGCTAGCCTACTACCAGGCTCTGTTCTCACTATACTGTCACCCCGGCTATCTGGGGTGCTGAGGTGGGACCACCCCTTTACTTGCTCCTCCTTTCTAGTAACGTGTGGCATTTCCTCTTCTCCTCCGCCTCCATCGGGACCACAGCAGCTCTAGAGCCATCTAGGTGGTGAGAGGAGGCTTCAGGAGAGGGGGCTACTGGGTGGGAGAGGGTTAAAGACAGTGGCTACTCAAACGTTTGGTTATTTTCCATCATCACATGACCTCATCTGTATGTGAGAGCTTCACAGTGGCAACAGAATAAAAGATGAGTACATTGTGGGACTTCCCTGGTGGTCCAATAGTTAGGATTCTGTACTTCCCCTGCATGGGCTGTGGGTTTGACCCTTGGTAGGGAAACTAAGATCTCACATGACCTGCTGCTGCTACCGCTAAGTCTCTTCAGTCGTGTCCAACTCTGTGCGACCCCATAGACGGCAGCCCACAAGGCTCCCCCATCCCTGGGATTCTCCAGGCAAGAATACTGGAGTGGGTTGCCATTTCCTTCTCCAATGCATGAAGGTGAAAAGAGAAAGTGAAGTCGCTCAGTCATGTCTGACTCTTAGCGACCCCATGGACTGCAGCCTACCAGGCTCCTCCGCCCATGGGATTTTCTGGGCAAGAGTACTGGAGTGGGGTGCCATTGCCTTCTCCCCTCACATGACCTATAGAGTGGCAAAACAAACAAACAAAATGAGCACACTGTATGTGAGAAAAGTACAGTCAAAATATTTAATGTATAGTACAGAGTAAGGGCTTCCCAGGTGGCGTTAGTGGTAAAGAACCTGCCTGCCAAGGGCAGGGTTGGGAAGATCCCCTAGAGAAGGCAATGGCAACCCACTCCAGTATTCTTGCCTGGGAAATCCCATGGACAGAGGAGCCTGGTGAGCTACAGTCCACGGGGTCACAGAATTGAACATGACTGCACACACACACACACATCCAATATGCAGAATAAGCAACTAATCACTGACTTATCTTGTTCTATTATAACCTAACTGGCCACAGTGTGTGTGGATTTTAAGTGTGGGGAGAGTTAGGGGTGAGCCTAAAGAGAAAGAAAAAGAGTTAGCTAATTATACTCCAGTATAAATTTAGTAAACATATTTTTAACATAAATATCGAGTTTGGGATTATGCAATTAAGAAAGCAAATCAGCTGAAAATAAACATACTGAATGAGTTCTCTATGTTAACTTATGATTCTTCTAAAACTTCCAAAACTTAAACAGCTTTCTGGGTATCGTTAAACAAAGATCCTTGTGCATAACATGAGCCACTATGATATATTTGATTTAGAAAACAGCCAAAAAACATGAGTCTTAACAAAAGAGAAACATTAGTAAAAGCATTATGAGTTAAACCCAGAATAAACTCTCTAACGTTTATCTTAGTTTATTCATATTAATTCCTTTAGCTCTTATGACTCTTACCGAGAGTTGATGAACTTTTTCTTATTTTATTTTCTTATCCAGAGATGTTTATAAATGGCCACACTTCTGAAAGAAGGTGCTAATTGAGTTGTTCATATTAAGACTGGTGAGTATTTATTTAACAACAAACTAGAGATAAAAGCTGGAGAAGGCAATGGCACCCTACTCCAGTACTCTTGCCTGGAAAATCCCATGGACAGAGCAGCTTGGCGGGCTGCAGTCCATGGGGTCGCTAAGAGTCGGACACGACTGAGCGACTTCACTTTCACTCTTCACTCTCATGCATTGGAGAAGGAAATGGCAACCCACTCCAGTGTTCTTGCCTTGAGAATCCCAGGGATGGGGGAGCCTGATGGGCTGCCGTCTATGGGGTCGCACAGGGTCGGATATGACTGAAGTGACTTAGCAGCAGCAGCAGCAGAGATAAAAGCAAAGCGGAGAAAGAGGACAGCTGAAAAAAGTGCTGTGCTTCTGTGTTTTTTTTAATCCATGTTTTATCAATTAAAGCTACAGAAAACTATACTGAGGTCTAAATATTTAAAAGGAAATATTATGCTTCATAGAGGTCCTTCTGGCATAGATGATGGACTGTTTCATGTCTGCTCGTAAGAATCCAAGACATCAGACCACTGATGTCATCCTTTTAAGGTTATAAGGCTCCACAGTTTTGATTAACCCAGGACTGATGTTCAAATACTTACCTTTAATTATTTCATTCTTTTAAATTAACAGCAAAATATTCTACCCCATGACTTAAAAAGAAATTATTTATGCTGCAATGATAAATAAAATACAAAGTACAGTAATTTGGGTTTAACTGCTAAAAATATTATGAGACTGGGAGGAAAAAAATACCAGTATATATCCTAATATGGCATCAACATTAACAATAATAACAACAACAAAAAACCGCTAAAGTGCTTTCTGCAGAAATCACAGAAAAACCCTGTGCCTGAGAGGGCACATCTCCATGCTGGTACATCCCCACCTGTGGGGAAACATTTCCTTTTTTAAAGCCAAAATTAAGGCCTGGATATTTTGTGAATGTTTGCAAAGCAAAATTTATGGACAGGTCTTCTCCTAGCTCTTGTTAAGATCAAAATGATGACATTTTTATCCCATCTCACAGCTGACAAATTATCACCTTCTGATGTACAAAAACTTGCAGTTAGTTCATAAACAGAGAATATATTTCCTTGCCTATCAGTAACACTATTTCCCTCCCAGATTGTTCTCCCAATCAGGACGTGCTTATCCAGTAGCCTATTCAACTACTTTAACAGACACCCTAAATCATGGGATGTCCGAAATTCAGTTTCTGGTCTTTCCCTTAAGATGCTCCTCCTCAGCTTTCTCTGGCTCTGTGAATGGCATCTTCATCTTTCTGGCTGCTAGGTAGGCTGAAAACTCTGGAATCCTAACTGACCACTCCCTTTCTCCAAATCCACTTCTAACTCATCCACACATTTATTGTCGTACTTACACAGTACATCAGGGTCTGACCACTTCTTACCACTACCACCCTAGCCCCAGCCACCATCAGCTTCCCCGCAACCCCACTTCAAATATTGTAACGGCCTCCAACTGGTCTTTCTGCTACTGTCCTTGTACCACTGCAGTATCTTCTTGACGCAGAAGCTACATTGAATCTTTTAAAACTTTTCAGATCATGTTCCTTCTCTGGTCCAACCATCTGGGAGTCAAAGTTCTTACAATGGCCTGCAAGACCCTATTGATCTGTTCATCTGTTACCACTCAGACTCCTTCTCCAGCTACCGTCTCACTCCAGCCACTTATCTTGCTATTTCTCAAACATGGCGCTCGTGTCCCCAGCATAAACCTGTGCCCTGGTATTCTCTCTGTCTGGAATATTCTTTGCCCAAATATTCGTTTACCTTACTCCACACCTCTTTCAAGCCTCTACTCAAATGTCACCTTCTCAGTGAGACGTATCCTGACCACCCTATTTATAATCCATATTTCTCTACCCACACCCAGCACTCCTGATTCCTCTTGCTGCTGCTGCTAAGTCGCATCAGTCGTGTCCGACTCTGTGTGACCCATAGACGGCAGCCCACCACGCTCCACCGTCCCTGGGATTCTCCAGGCAAGAACACTGGAGTGGGTTGCCATTTCCTTCTCCAATGCATGAAAGTGAAAAGTGAAAGTGAAGTCGTTCAGTCGTGTCCAACTCTTAGCGACCCCATGGACGGCAGCCTACCAGGCTCCTCTGTCCATGGGATTTTCCAGGCAAGAGTACTGGAGTGGGGTGCCATTGCCTTCTCCGCCTGATTCCTCTTACTTTGCTTTATATTTTATTTTTCATAGTATCTGTCACCTTAAAATTTGTGGTATGACTTATTTATCATGCTTATTATTTATACTACCCCTCACATTCTGGCATATAAGTTCCACTAAGAAAGTGATATTTATCTGCTTAGGTTACTCATATATTCCAAGAATTTGAAGCAGTAACTAGTATATGACAGGTATTTGATAAATATTTGTTGAATTCATAAGTGGATGAATGAATGCCATGTTATCAAATTCACCACTATTCTTCATATCTGTATTCATTCATACATTCATTTACCAAAAATGTTGTCAATCACCAGTGTGTGCGTGTGTGCATACTAAGTTGCTTCAGTCATGTCCGACTGTTTGCAACCGTATGGACCTTAGCCCAGACCAGGCTCCTCTGTCCATGGGATTCTCCAGGCACGAATACTGAAGTAGGTTGCCATGCCCTCCTCCGGGGGATCTTCCCAGCCCATGGATAGAACCCAGTCTCTTACTTTGCCCACATTGGCCGGCAGGTTCTTTACCATTAGCACCACTTGGGAAGACCCAAGCACCCAGTACCTAGTCTATATTTAGTGTGTAGCCATACTTCATTTCCCCCTTAGACAGTCAAAACTCTGGGATCACATTTGATATACTAATCTACAAGATAAAACTATTGGAATGGAAAGAATCTAAATGAAGAGGTTATCTAGCTCAGAACTGTCCAATGGTGCATTCTGTGATGACAAAAATGGTCTCCATCTGTGCTGTCTGCTGCAATAGCCACGAGTCACATAGACTTAAGCCCTTGACATGCAACTGGCATGGCTAAAGAACTGAATTTTTATTCTGTGCTAAGTAATTTAAATTTAAAAAGCCACAGGTGACTAACGGTTCTTACAGTGGATGGCAGAGCCCTATTTCGTCCCTCTGCCTCCACCTAGAACTTTCCCTAAGATACCCAAGGCAGGTGGTTAGCTCTACTACTTTCTTTCTCTCATAAAAGATGACTAGCAATTAGTTGCTATCACTTATACCATTTCTATGATTCATAAATATCTCTTCTTTCACAATTATTGTTATTTTGTCAACTGAGTTTTGATAATATACTAATCAGTTTATAAAACATGAAAACTTCAGGATTTACCCTCTAAGCCCAATAGCACATTCTATCTACTTCACTATCTGCATGACATAATTTAATTTTCTAACTTTATTTTACAGCTTTACCAAGGTATTGTAATTGATGTACAATTAATTGTGGATATTTCAAGAGAAGAATTTGCAGAGCTTTGACATAAGTATATATCCAGGGAACCATCACCATATATATTTTAAAATTCAAATGACCAGCACCAATGCTGACCCACAGGACATCAGTGAGTACACTGGGGGAAGGAGCACATTTTCTCTGCCAGGAAACATACTACACTGAAAAGTGGTGAGCTCAACTTCAGCTCTCATCTACCTTCTCAGCCAGAGCTTTCCTACAGTGAACAACACACACGACCATAAATGGCAGTCCTGAAAACTGGTCTCTTAAATTTATTTTTAAAACATCCTCCTAAGGTTTTAAAAAGCATGCTGGTTTCCATTTCAAGGGGACAGAATGGGAATAGATTATAGCCTGTTCTCACTGCAAACGTAAGATTTTAGAAAGGATTTTTTTAATCCATATAACTGGAAAATAGTATCAACGTTTGGAGGATCATAAAGTTTAAGAAAACACTGGAAGACAGAAAGCAGATGGGATTAAAATGAAGATTTAAAACCACAGCTTAAAACACGAATAGGAGAGTGCTACCAAAAATGTTAGGAATGAATAGCAAAGACAAGGGAGTTTGGGGACAGCACACAGTGTGACTATCAGAGAACAGTAGCACAAATGGCCAAGAAGATTGGACTGTGCAAACCCCCTCTACCGACCCAGGCTACTATTGAGTCAAAGAGCAGAAACAACAATTGTTGCCTTCAGCTGAAAGCAATGAGTATGGGAAATTAGGTCAAAGAAGCAAAGCTCCATCTTGGATGTCCTGGATGGCTGCAGTTACCCAAGAGGATGAAGCCACCCTCCATTGGAAAAGACTCTGATGCTAGGAGGGATTGGGGGCAGGAGGAGAAGGGGACGACAGAGGATGAGATGGCTGGATGGCATCACCGACTCGATGGAGATGAGTTTGAGTGAACTTTGGGAGTTGGTGGTGGACAGGGAGGCCTGGTGTGCTGCAATTCACGGGGTCGCAAAGGGTTGGACACGACCGAGCAACTGAACTGAACTGAAGTGAACTCTATTATGAACTCCTTCTAGAAAACTGAATGATTAACTAACAAGTACTTGCCCAGTTAGACCAACTTAAAGCACCACTCAATGAAAAGTGCCCAAATTTAGTCAACCGAAAATGTATAATCTTCTATCAGGGAAGTTTTGTACTAACAAAACTCCAGGTTTCTTTGATGACCAGGCAAAAACTGTAACAGTTTGGCTGGGAAGTTCTGATTCATTACCTTATTCACCAGATATTGAACCTTCAGATTTCCATTTATTTCAGTCTTTACAAAATTCTGTTAGTGGAAAAAATGTCAATGCCCTGGAAGACTGTAAAAGGCACCTGGAACAGTTCTTTGCTCAAAAAGATAAAAAGTTTTGGCAAGATGGAATTGTGAAGTTGCCTGAAAAAATGTCAGAAGGCAATGGAACAAAATGGTGAACACATTGTTCTATAAATTTCCATAAAATGAAAATGAAAAATGTGTCTTTTATTTTTACCTTAAAGCTGAAGGAACTTTTTGGTCAACCCATTAGATATCAAGCATATTAGAAATCCATAGCAATTAGAACTATGAGATATTAATGTTTAATATAAACAGAATAAAGTCCAGAAACAGACCCACATACAAATGGGAATTTATTATACCATATACTCATTAATAATAAAGACCTTATATTGGCACAAAAACAGACTTGTAGCTCAATGGAACAAAATAAAGAAATAAACCTAGAAATAAACCCACCCACCTACACTCAGTTAAGCTGACAAAGGAGGCAAGAATATACAACGAAAAAAGGAGTGTTTTCAACGAGTGGTGGTGGGAAAACTGGACAGCTACATGTAAATCAATAAAATTAGAATACTTAACACCAAATACCACAAAAATAATCTCAAAATGGTTTAACACCTAAATATAGGACATGATACCATTAAACCCCTAGAAGATAACATAGGCAAAGCATTCTCATATATAAATCATAGCAATATTATCTTAGTTCAGTCTCCCAAGGCAAAAGAAATAAAAGCCAAAACAAAGGGGACATAATCAAATGCTAAGCTTTTGCACAGCAAAGGACACAGTCACCAAAATGAAAAGACAACCTATTAAATGGGAGAAAATGTTTGAAAATGAGGCAACTGACAAGAGGATAAAATTCAAAATATACAAAGAGCTCATACAATATCAAAAAAATACAAACAACCCAATCAAAAAATGAGCAGAAGATCTCAATAAGCATTTCTCCAAAAAAGACATGAAGGCAAAAAGGCAATGAAATGATACCCAACACCTCTAATTTTTAGAGAAATGCAAATCAAAACTACACTGAGGTATCACTTCAGGCCAGTCAGAATTGCCATCATTAAAAAGCACACACACAATAAATGCTGGAGAGGGTGTGGAGAAAGGGGAACCCTCTTGCACTGTTGATGGGAAAGTAAATTGATACAACCACTATGGAGAACAGTATAGAGGATCCTTAAAAATCTAAAAGTAGAGCTACCTTGTGATCCAGCAATCCTATTACTAGACATATATTCAGAAAAGATAAAAAATCTCATCGAAAACATACGTGCACCTCAATGTTCATAGCAGCACTATTTGTAATAGCAAGACATGGAAGCAACCTATGCGTCCATCTACACATGTATATGGGCTTCCTGGGTGGCTCAGCAGTAAAGAATCCGCCTGTGATGTACAAGACACAGGAGATGCCACAAGTTCAGTCCCTGGGTCAGGAAGATCTCCGGGAGAAGGGCATGGCAACCACTCCAGTATTCTTGCTTGGAGAATCCCATGGACAGAGGAGCCTGGCAGGCTACTGTCCACAGGGTTGCAAAGAGTCAGACAAAACTGAAGCAACTGAGCACATATACTTATACACATACAAACTATTAGAAGAAAATATAGGCAAATATGTGCAACCTTGGAGTCAATAAAACCATCTGAAATAATATACAAAAGAGCAAAAGTCATAAAAGAAAGTATGGTAAATTTGACTAAAAATGACTAAAAATTTAAAAACCTAAATGACTAAAGCATATTAAAAGTTAGAAGGCAAGCAGCATAAACAACAACAAAGGGTTAGAATTAATAAATCACTTAAAGAAAAAGCCCAAACTAATTGAAAAAATGGGCCTAGGATATAAATTGGTAATTCACAGAAGAAGTAATAAAAATGGTCAAGCTTTATATAAACTGTTTCTCAACCTCATTTTAACAGAGGAAGCTAAAATTCAGTGAGTACACTCTTACACAGCTGGAGAGAATATAAGTACAAGGACAGCCACTAAGAGGTGATTTTTGCATAACATATCATCTTAAAATCCTACTATTAATATCTCCCCCAGAGGGCTACATGCCCAAGGAAGAAAGTATAAGGATCTTCATCAGAATGTTATTTGCAATAGTGAAAAATTCAAAGCAATCTAAATATTCACAGCAAGAGAAATGTCTAAATAAATAATTGTGCACCCTTTCTGTGGAATATCATGCTGCAACTTTCTAAAAATGAGGTGGACCTGTAAGTACTGACATGAAAAATTGTCCAAGTCATATTATCAAGTGAAATAATGGAGCCATCATTTATGTTAAAAAACATATGCATATAGATAGGGGCAACCCCATGGAGAAAAATCTAGAAGCATTGTTAATGGTGACTGTTTCAAGAGAGAGGACTAAGACAGGGGGCATTGGAGAAGGGACTAATCAGAGATACTTTCGTTTGATCTATTAAGTTCTGATTTTTAACAAGGAGAATCTACTACTGAGGAAATTTTAAATGATTTTTTAATGTACAATCTATTTTTAATATGCGTCACAAATGTGGAAGTGATGAAGTTATAATAAACTGTAAACTAAGTTGCTTTAAACTGGTGAAATGAATGGAACAACAGTCATTAAAATCTAGGCTTTTTCTTTCTTTATTTAAGCTTTCTTCCTTTCATTCACAGTACCACAGCATCCAAAGAAACCTCATGTCACACCATATTCTTCACCCTCTGGTCTTAAAAACATGGAAAGTCATCTTGGGTGCGGCTTTATTTTTTGTGGCTGTTTTCGGGATGAGGTTTGAATTACCCACCCAGGATGCTGTGACGAAAGCGCTCTTTCATTTCTAATATGATTCCTCTGGAAGCAAGAGTCATCCTCTCAATGCAGTTATAACATGTGAATGTTAATTTAACAGAACAGTCCTTCTCAAGTCTTACTTTAATATACATTGGGGGAAAAATTTGTAATTTAAGAATGACTTGTTTTTTTTAGAATTCTGACTCTCACATTTACTGTTTTTGATAGGGTGTTAAAAAACGGGTTGAATTTGGCTTTTAGTATGAAATGTAAAACCATGGAGGCCAAACATACAAACATTTATTTCTTGATAACCACAAGTGGCCTATGATTAAGACAGAACCTGATAATTTAAGGAAAATTAACTTGTCTAAAGTGAGAACAGAGAATAATTCATGAATGTACTCATTTTTCTTTCTCCTTCCCCATTAGTCTACATTGGTCTTTAGCTCTGACATGTAAACCAGTGGGAAAACATTAACTATGGTCAATGGACTGAATGGATTTATTTAAGAAGAAATATTTAAAGAACTAAAAGCGTCAAATTATCTCCACAACACATATATTGGTCACAGAGACAAAATATAAAATACATCATAAATCTTACTTCTTCCAAAAACCTCATCTCAAGCCCCATAGATATTGAAAGAAACAGCACATATCCAAATTTCGAAGCATCTTAGCCACATTTTCTTTTCCCATCATTTATTTCAATATTTTCTTACCTTCCTAACTAACATCTATATTCTACAGGGAAGACTGTGGGCACAGCAGAGCTTCGGGCCTTCTCAATCAGTAGAGTCTGGATTAGAAATCAGGTATGCCTATTTTCAAAATATGAGAAGATTATGTGCTGGTGTTGCTTTTAACTTAATAGAAGATCCCTGAGGAAGGACGTATCTGAACTTGCTTTGCTGTTTCCAAAGTGCCTATTTATGATACAACATTGTAGGTCCTAAAAATATGTGACAAGTAAATGAATAATGAAAGCAAAATTCAAATTACTAAATATTCAATGGAATTTTAAGAAAAGGAAACTTCTTTACAGTGAGTGAGTGAAGTCGCTCAGTCGTGTCCGACTCTTTGCGACCCCGTGAACTGTAGCCTACCAGGCTTCTCTGTCCACGGGATTCTCTAGGCAAGAATACTGGAGTGGGTTACCATTTCCTTCTCCAGGGGATCTTCCTAGAAAAGTAATAAGTAGAAAGTCAATTTTTAAAAAGTTAAAATGGAAGCACTGAGTTTATTATTAACTATTAGATTTAAGGGAAAATAGTGGAGCCTCTCCTGAAAGCCATTTCTATTTATAATAATCAATAGCCAAATATGATATAGGTGGAAATTGAATGTTAGGAATTTTCCCTGCCTTCATACAACAGTTTCTTAGAGAAATTTTAATCACCACAACAGCCTTCAAATGGGAAGTTGATTTATTCAAAAAGATCTCAACAAGGACAAGCAAAGGGTTTATGGTCCTTTGACTTCTTTTATATAAGTTAAAACACAGGAATTGAGGAACTTGAAGACTGCTGTGCAGAGTGGGGCATCCGGAGGTTCCCCTGTGATAGCACCAATCTTCCTGGTCTTCAACCTCTACAAAGGTACCCCGCTCTACTGAGGTCATTTAAGATGCTTCCTGTTGCTATTTCTAAAGATGTCTTATGTCCTCTTGCCTTCACTCCCTTCCCTGGGGGCTGTAATCTTTAATTAGAAAAGGTAGGAAAATATTGGAATAATTGTAGAGAAAAGTAAAAATACCACCCAGACCGAACTTAGCAATGTGCAGTTTCTTCCAATCTCTGTTTCAGAAACTTTAGAACAGTAGCTACCTCTGTACACATATAATTGATGACAACCCCAGCATGTTTCTCTGAGTTTATAAAGACGAGGTGAATGGAAGGTCAGTTTTCCAGGTGTAGCCCTGGTCAACAGGCCCAAGCCCCAAGCCTGCCCAAGATCTATTTCTGCAGTTATTACATTTATAACTATACTGGTTTCTATTTAAAATTACATAATGCTACATGACAAGTGAAAAAAAAAAATACTGTCTTGGAGAATATATCTGTTCTTTCTTCCAAATTCAGTAAAATACTCACTAAGAGCTATTTCAATCTTTCTTTTAAAAAAAATCTGTTCTTTAAGACATTTGCATGCCAGTCATATTACTTATTAAAGAATTTCACCTGATTTACTTAGTGAACATTTGGAATGATTAGACATATTTATATTCACATAGAGATTTTAATTTCAAAAACCTATTTATTGTTGAAATACTACAGGCACTGCAAGGAAGCTTACCAGTTTGGTACTGGAAGAACTAGTTTGTAGTTAATTTTAACAAAATGTCTTTTTCTCACTAGGCCCAAAATAAAATTTTTTGGCAAAATATACTTTGTGTTCCTCTGAGTATTTGGCCATGATAACAGCTTAATTTTATATGATCCCTATATATGTCAAAGTGTGTAGAAATGTCTTAACATTTCTATAGGTAACAAAAAATAAAACATAAATATCCTGGACGTGGTGAAAGCTAAACACTGCTTTTGAAAAAAAAAAAAAAACCATAATATGTTATAATTAACCAAACTTACCAACTGAGAGAAAAATTCAGCTGATTGTTATGGTAACTTTCAAGTGTTGATATATATCCAGAGTCCATCATTCTGAAATGGTTGAGGGAGAGTTGGCCACATTTTTGTTCACAAAATGAAAATACTGTGGAGCAGAAAAGAACTCCTTAAGGTAGGACAGTTCAAGTCAGAGCATTAGCCACATGACACAGTTTACAAGCAATAAGCCTTCTTTTCACTGACAGATGGAAATAGGTTCATTTACTTCACAGGAATACCAAGATTGCGCACGTGCACGCTAAGTCACTTCAGTCGTGTCCAATTCATCAAAATCCTATGGACTGTAGCCCTCTGGGCTTCTCTGTCCATGGGATTCTCCAGACAAGAATACTGGAGTGGGTTGCCATGCCCTCCTCCAGGGGCTCTTCCTGACCCAGGGATTTAACCAGCATTACACTGGCAGGCAGATTCTTTACCTCTGAGCCACCAGCCCATACTAAGTTCAATAGCTGACAAATAGAAAGCACTGGAAAAGTTAATATATTTTAGTGAATTTCTTTTCTGTAGTTTCTAGGGGTAAGCTTGGTGAGAATCCATCATATTCCAAAATACTCAATTTTTAAACCTCCTGCAGCATAAGCAGCTGAATTATATCCTGTATTTACTGAGTATCCACTCCATGTAGTCTAGCCATATGTCAAGATTGTAAGGGGAAACAAAGGAGATACATCTCTGCCTTCAAGAACTTCCAGTTAAATGGGAATATAAAACAACA